>PVHX01002421.1:0-168817 GCA_004024805.1 Geosciurus inauris | reverse complement strand
ACGCCTTGTAGCCCCCTCTTGAAACAATACCCTGAGACCACTATGCCCTGAAAAAGAGAAGCCCCCCCATTCCAGCCGTCTCAGCTGACCACTAGCCCAGTGAAGTTGCATGAGTGAGTATAGGTGAAATTGTAACAGTGGTCCCTTCACTTTCTGAATATAGCCCTCATTGCTCTAAGGCTTATTTTTTTAAATTTATTTTATTTTATTTCAAATTTTTTTAGTTGTTGATGGACACAATACCTTTATTTTTATTTATTTATTTTTATGTGGTGCTGAGGATTGAACCGGTCCCTCACACGTGCTAGGCGAGTGCTCTACCACTGAGCCACAACCCCATCCCTAAGGCTTATTTTTTTAAAAAATGGTTTTTTTTCTCTCTTCTCCCCTCTCCTGTTCCCTAACAAGATTAGGGTGACAGTTAATTGCCCTCGAACATACGAACATTCGCACTACAGGAAGGAGGCGCCTGCTGAGGATCTGGGAAATAAATATCTCCGAAATTAACAAGTGAATCCTAACACCTGGGACCCGCTACCAGAGCACACCTGGAATGTAACCCTTGAAGAGTTCCCTTAAAACTCCCCTGTCCCTCCTGATGGGGGAGTCCCAGCCTTTGGGTTTTTTTTTTTTTTTGGTACCAGGGATTGAACTCAGGGGTACTTAACCACTGAGCCATATCCCCAGCCCTATTTTGTGTTTTATGTAGAGACAGGGTCTCACTGAGTTGCTTAATGCCTCATCGGTTGCTGAGGCTGGCTTTGAACTTGCGATTCTCCTGTCTCAGCCTCCCAAAGTGCTGGGATTACAAGTGTGAGTCACCGCGCCCAGCTGAGTTACAGCCTTTGGGAGAGGAGTCCTCATTTTCCTTTTTCTCAAAAACCGTGTCCTCATTATTAAATTGGCATTAATTGGTGTTGGGGACAAGGACCAAGCTTTCATTTACAAGATCAGCAGAAAAACCACCCAATCTACAGAATATTGAGGAGTAACCAATCTTTGTTTCAACTCACCATGTTTTGAGTTGTTCATTAATGTGGCCATTGATAACTGGAATGATTCTGTTTTGTCAGCCTACCAGGACTCCTTGGATAGAATTTTCAGTTCTCAGAGGCTAAGGCAGGTCAATAAGTAGTGCCAAAATAAATCATATAGGATATATTCACAGCATTGAGAAAAAGGATTAGAGAAAAATTAAATCTAAAAACATTATCTTGATCACAGTTTGTTATAGATTTGCTTTCTCATGAGAGGCTCAATACACATTAACTCCTGGCTTAGCTATTCACTTCCAAAATGTAGACTCACCTCCTTTTTGTTGCTGGTCTTATCTAAATCTAACCTCTCTACCTTTCTTCACTTTCAAGAACTATTATTCCCTTCATCACTCCTTGCTGGCCTATATCTTGTCTTTCTCATTCTCCCTTAAAGTCTTCCCTTTTCTTTAAACATTTGCCAGTTTTCCCAATCTAAACAATCTGGAACAACTCTAGGTTCAGTCCTAGCATTTGTAAGGCCTACAGTAGCCTATATGTCTAAAATCTATATGCCTAAATGTTTAAATGTAATCAATTGAGTTAACAAACAGCTAAATGAAAATCTTTTGTATCCCTCTATCTTATCAAATATACATTTATTAAAACCTGAAAGTCCAGTTTTGAATTTAGACTCTGCAATGCTTCATTTTGTTTAAGAATTTGACAGTGATAAAAGCCTCAGGCATCCCAAATGCAACCTACCTTCCTTCAATGAGCACTTTCTAAATGTGTGGTATGGCCTGCTACTTTTTACTTCTGCTTCTTTAATCTCTCTCTCTCTTTTTACTGTAACATTTTGAAATCTAGCTCTGAACCTTACTGCATACTGAATTGCTTTCTCAAAGACCCATAATGACCTCTTTACTGGTTTTATCCAATGCTATAATTGCCCTCAACATATCTGCTTTCTTTGTAGACTTTGTATTGTATATACACTGGCTTCTGTGACTTTACATTAACCTAGACATCCTTCTTTTCAAATCCCTATTCTAGAGTTCCTTTTTTGTTTTATGTCTCTTTACGATTGTGTATTTCTTAACACTCAGTCCTCACTTCTTCTCTTGGCCATGATCTAAAGGTTGAGCTGGGCCATCAAGGAGTTTGGAATGGACAGCTGGTAAGTGCAAGAGTTCAGGAACTAGGAAGGGATAATGTGCTGTTTCTAGGACAGACAGCGGCTTAAGAGGTAAAGCCTAGGAATCAAACGCTAATGACCCCAAAGCAGAAAACCACAAGTCACAGGTGAATCTAGAGAAGGAATCCAGGATGATGGAGGTGAGATAAATGATTAGAGACCAGCAGGGCTCGGCAGTACAGGCCTGTCATCCCAGCATTTTGGGAGGCTGAGACAGGGGAATTGCAGTTCAAAGCCAGCCTCAACAATGGCAAGGTGCTAGCACCTCAGTGAGATTCTGCCTCTAAATAAAACACAAAATAGGGCTGGAGGTGTGGCTCAGTGGTCAAGCACTCCTGAGTTTAAGCCCCAGTACCAAAAAAAAAAAAAAAAAGATTAGAGACCAACCTGTCAACAAAGATAGTTCTAAAACCTCAGACTGGAAATAAATAAATGCAGATAAATCTAAGTAACTAGAAATGGGTAGACAACTGGTGAAATGTAGAAGGCATAAAAAAAGTAAAGATTTTCTTTATGAGAGCCTAGAAAAAAATTCTCCCAAAGGGATTTTTATGCATAGTGGTGAGTATTCAGCTTTCTGAGGAAGTGTGGCATAGATAAGACTTTTTATCACTTTGTGCTTGTAATCATATAACAGATTCCTAATGGAGTTAATCATGATTGCTTTGATTGTAGTCTCACTTACATCTACCCTCAGAATAACTTTTCCCAAGTACTTGTTTCTATCAAGACACACATCTGATTAAAAATTTGTCAGGACTGTTTTTAATTGTATAAAAATCAAATCCCTTTATTATCCAACTTCCTCATAATCAAGTTTAACTCCACATTCTCAATCACTTTTCAAATCCAAATAATATCTACTTCATTAGTTATGGATTACTTCTTTGAAAGTTTTCTCCCTCAATTTATTATAATCTTAATAATTCCTACTGAATGAATTAAACATTATTGAAATTTCCAATAAAACACAAATATGAGTCTATATCCTTTATTAGTTTGATTTGTGAGACGCTTAGATTTGTATATCACCAGGAATGATGTTTAGAAATAACATTTCACATTCTTTACGTAACTGTAGATAAGTTATAAACTTGGGTAAGTTATTTAACCTCTGTAAGTCTCAGTTTTCTGTAGACTGGAAATGGCAATATTGTACCTACCCCTTAAAAAAGAAAGAACAGCATTAAAGTGTAAAATGTTTGGTGGAGGTGAATATGAAATATAGGATAACTAAATAACTAATATCAGTTCTCTCTCCTTTCCCAAAGGCCTGTCTTTTGAAAGCAACTGTCATTAACATGTGTGAAGAGAGCATATCCCTTATGGAATTAAAATGAAGAAACTATACTTTGTAAGCACTGGAAGAAGCAGCTGCTGCCGAATTTTACTTTCTCTTTGGTTTTTACTCATTCTGATCACTGCTGCTTCTACTTTTCTCTTCGATAGCCTTTTCTTTGTCACTCTTACCACATCTAAAACTGGTTGGCATTTTCAAAATGAACTTAATAATCTTAATAAAAAATATATAAAAGGTATATATACACAGTACGGTATATATTGACAGATCTCTGGTTATATTTGGTTATATCTCAACTGTGTCCCTCTGGTTATTCCATTCCCTGGCTGAATTTCATAAGTACCTTTCTTCCCCTGCCTAGTTGGGGGGAAATGTCTTCTCACTTTCCACTACAAGGAGTGATTCTTCTTAACACGCCCCCACCCCTCTCCCCTCTCTCAGCGCTGGTGATTGAACTGCAGGGCCTTGGCCATGCTAGGCAAGCAGTCTACCACTGAGCTATATTTCCAGGCTTACACCTTGTTCTTTTTGATATCAAGAGCAAGAACACAAATTCTAACTCTACTACTTACCTCAAGCCCTCCCATTTTGAAAAACAGAGCTTTTCTCTTCTCCAGATCCCTGGGAGGATTAGCACATCATCACCCCTCAGGAGACTCCATACTCTAGAGACTTACTCAATTCTCTAATGAGTATAGCATCTATATTGCAGGAGTTGCACATGTATGGAGCTATTCCATTCCTTCCTCAATAGGAGTGACTTATAATCATTATTTCTACATAACTAGACCAGACTTGGATATAATCAAGTTCTATAAATATAAATATAAATATAAAAGAAATTGAGAACTGTAATAAAAGGACTATAATACATAATTAAACGTTTAGTATATACTACAGTAACTTAATCAATCAATATATATCTATGTATTATTATATTTTTGGTAATAAACTACTGATACAGTTATATATGTTAATATAGTGATATAATAGATGCTTTGGAACAGTCTACAATTTAGTGTCAATGTCTGGAAAAGGTAAGTATCTTATAATCTTCTGTTCTCTTTTCCACAACTGCCTTCTTCAAGTATAAAGATAGTAAAATTTCCATCTTTGGAAAACAACTAAAGTTACTGGGGGACTAGAATAATGTGAGTGAAGAGTTCTGTATTTGTTTTAATTTGTATGAGTTTTAATTAAACAGAGAAAGCTGAATGACCCTAAGGATTGTTGAGAATCCTTCCAGAATCCTAATTACCTCTTGCAGATTGAAGTAAAGAGCTTAACAGCAAACCTGAATAAAGAAGTAAAGAGCTTTTCAGCAAACCTGAAAGATAGTTGGATAATTTATACAATGTGCCTGGCACAGTACCCAGATTATGAGTGCTTAGTAAATGTTATTTCTATTATTAATTTTTGATTAGATGAGAAGTAATTTGGGAGGAATGTATCAGAAAATATGACAGAACATGTTTGAAAATGTTAACTGATGGTTTTTCCTTGTACCTGTGGCCTTTTCTTCATTACTCATTGCCTTAAAAAAGAAAAAGAAAGAAAAGACTGGAAATGGTGGAAAGAAGACTGGAAATGGTGGAAAGGAAGGAATAAGTCTTTTCCAGGCTATAAAGGGGTGACAGAATGTATATAAAACCTGAACAACAGAATGTATATAAAATGCCTGGTGTATAACATCAAGGTAACAACACAGCTTTCTGGGCCCCATTCCCCAAATGAGAAAACATTCTCTAGACCAGGAGTGGGGAGAAAGATGGAGGGGTAGCAAAGAGAAGTTTATACTGTGATAGACTGAAACAAATTAAATTCCACTATTAAAAGATTAAATTGTATATCTTGCACTCATGAATTTACATACTAAAATTTAAGATAGATGTGCTAATTATTTAGTTAATTATGTGTACAAAGTACAAAGGCTTTGTTAATGGCTAGTGTGTAATGTGATTTGCCCTCTAAAAACACGGTACTATACCTTTTAGGCTTAGAGACAAATGGGGTAGCTTTCCTTGAAAAACTGAAACTGCAGTGGATAGGAGTTTCTGGTGAGGGTTTTCATAAAGAATGGAAACACCTAAGCCACTTGTTTGTCTGTCACCAGTCAGTACTGAAGTGTGTGAGACATGCCTATTTTTATTATTTATTTATTTATTTATTTATTTATTTTTGGTACCAGGGATTGAACCCAGGGGCACTTGGCCCATTTTTTAAAATGTTCTATTTTGAGACAGGGTCTCACTAAGTTGCTTATGGCCTCCCTAAGTTGCTGAGACTGACTTTGAACTTAGTGATCCTCCTGCCTCGGCCTCCTGGGCCACTGAGAACATGCCTATTTAAATAGGCTGCCAGGGGACCTGGATAAATTCCTGTTGCCTCTAAGTTTCAATCCTCAAACCAAATCATTATTTCTCATGGACCTCCTTCCTAAGTCAACTTTGGTTCTCGAATTTTCTGTCACTGTCAAAGGGATCATCACTTATCCAAGTTTAAAACTTGGATCGTTATTAATGCATTCCATGCACATCCTTTGGCCAAGCAAAGTTTTGTATTGTTTTTCTATGAACTGTTGAGGGTGGGGTGTGGAAGGAGTTGTTCCAAGAACTAAGTGAGATCCTGGATTTGAAAGTGCCTGACACGGGCTGGGCACTCAGTAATGTTTTCTTTAAATTTCTTGTCTGGCAAATTAAGCCTCTCAAAAATCTGACCTTAGTTTTCTTAACCGTATTATTTCCCATGACACAGCTTTTATTGAAGTGGTGGTATCCTTCTATCCTATTAAATACTTTGCTTATGACACAGCATATAGTTGTTCTCTTAGATTAAAATTCAACTGAACTGCCTTTTAAGTTACTACTGAAACTTAGAATCAATGAACCTCAGGGCTGGGGTTGTGGCTCAGTGGTATAACCACTGTGCGCTACTGGGTTTGACCTTTAGCACCACATAAAAATAAATAAATAAAGTAAAGGTATTGGGTCCATCTACAACTAAAAATATATTTTAAAAAAATGAACCTCAGGTATGGAATTGTGATATTAAATTCTATAGCTGCAAAGACAATTTTTTAAACATAATGATAGTGGTTTTCTTCTTCAAAAATGTTTTGTTTTGTACCAGGAATTGAACCCAGGGGCATTTAACCACTGACCCACATCCCCATTCCCTTTTTGTATTTTATTAGAAACAAAGTCTCACTGAGTTGCTTAGGGCCTCGCTAAATTGCTGAGGCTGGCTTTCAACTCATGATTCTCTTGCCTCAGCCTCCCAAAATGCTGGGATTACAGATGTGCACCATTGTGCCTGGTCCAAAAATGTTTTCAATGTCAGTATGCTTTATCACCGCAACAATCTTGAACTAAATTGTTCTACCCATGAAGTTGAATTAGTTTTTAACCTTTATGTAATATGCTATTTTTCAAAAATAAAAATGACAGATGAGTACAAATTATCAGTCTTCTTTTCTTTTTCCTCAGATGCACTAATAGACTTTTTATCCACAGAACTGCAACATTAGAGCATTATAAATTTGGGCATGGAATTAGGTTTAGAGTACTTTTAAGTTTACATGTGTTTATGTATGTGTGACTGATTGAACTAAAAAAAGTAATTAACCAATCATTTCAATCTGATGTAGAGGATTTGCCCTGGGTATTGTCAGAACTAGTTTCAAAGCAAGTTTAGAACTCTTGGAGCTGTAGCTCTTATGTCGTTTCATTGTTAGTAGGTCTCCATTTAAAGGTAAAGACATGTGGATTATTAGTAGAGCAACGTAACAGGATTAAGAACTCTTCAATTCTAGTCTTAGTACCCTTTGCAAAGGGTTGTACTGAGTCCCAAGGCTTACCATATCTTATCTTCTCCAGTTGTCCAAATGACTGCAGCATCATGTTAATGTCATCTCATATTATCATAATTTGGACGACTGAAAGTACTATTTAAATAATTGATGCAATGGGAATTAAAACTGGCAGATATTTAGAGATAGATATTTTACCTGGTACTAATAAATTAACTAACATAGGGAATAACTTCATAGAAAATTCCTAAAGTTTTTGAATTTTATATTTCATTATATTTTATATGATATATAAAATAAAAAATTATATATGTTCTCAGAGATATATGGTAGTCTTGATACTATAAGCACTTAAGGTAACATTCAGTATATATTGAACGTAGAGATGAAAAATTAGTTGTGTTTATGTGTAGGAATTCTTTGTTAATCATCTTGCTCTTGAAGACTTTTTTTTTTTTTTTGGTACCGGGGATTGAACTCAGGGGTACTGGACCACTGAGCCACATCCTCAGCCTTACTTTGTGTTTTATTTAGAGACAGGGTCTCACTGAGTTGCTTAGCGCCTCATCATTGCTGAGGCTGGCTTTGAACTTGTGATTTTGGGAACTGTCTCAGCCTCCCAAAGTGCTAGGATTACAGGCATGCGCCACTGTGCCCAGCTGAAGACTTTTTTTATTTGTATATTTTTTATTCTTAAAGACTTTTGACATGCTGTAAAATAAGATCCAGAACTCAGGGTTGTAACAGAGTTGTCTCTATAATGGTGTTACCATTTAATCAGTAAACATGGATGGATATTTGTGGTGTTTTCTCTAATTTTGTTGTTGCAATAGTACTATATGAATAATTTTGAACATGTTTGCATGAAATGTGTGAAGGTTTGCTGTCATAAACAACAAGAAATGAATTTTTGTTCATTTGAGAGCTAGTATGCCCATTTTATTTATTTATTTATTTATTTATTTATTTGGTACTGGAGATCGAACTCAGGGGTACTCGACCACTGAGCCACATCACCAACCCTATTTTGTGTTTTATGTAGAGACAGGGTCTCACTGAGTTGCTTAGGGCCTCGCCATTGCTGAGGCTGGCTTTGAACTCATGATTCTCCTGTCTCAGCCTCCCTAAGTACTGGGATTACAGGCTTCCGCCACCACGCCCAGCTGTAGTATGTCCTTTTAAAATATTAATAGATAATGCCAAATTGCATTACCAAAAAGTTACTCTGACTTGTACTTTCACACATGGTATATATTCAAATATTAATTGTCCCTTACCTTACCAGCACTTTGCAGTTAGTGTCTTATTGTTCATTTTCATTTGCATGCTTACTGGCACAGTTAGATATCTTCCCACTTGGGGGTGTTTGTATTTCCTTTCCAAGGAACAGATTGTTAGATCATTTGCCCATGATTCTATTAGGCTTTAAAAAAAAAATCTTTGGGATGTCTTTATATAGTCTAGATATTATTTGGTGGTATGTATGTTGTAAATATATTCGTCAGTCTATTTTTTTATTTTTTAACTATTTATTGTGTCTTTTTCAATAGAAGTCTTAAATTCTGATGGAGTCAAAATTGTCAATCTTTACTTACAACCTCTTGGTATGTATTTTGTTTAACAAAGCTTTCTTGTGAAGTGCTTGGGTCTATATTGTCTTGTATGTCCTTAAATTATTTGTGTAGTTATGTATTTACTATTTATATTTTTAATCCATCTGTATCGTGTGTGTGTGTGTGTGTGTGTGTGTGATTAGTATGAAGTGGTATTTTTTTTCCCCTAAACAATGGACAGTCCATCCTTAACACTCCTTTCAGGACTAAATTTCCATTCATACATTAGCCTGTTTTTGAACTTTCTATCCTACTTTCTTGATCTGCTTGTCTTTCTTTATGTCAATACTCTAATTACTGTAAATTTATAATTCCATGTTTTACTATATTGTTGAAAAGGAACCTCTGTGCAGGGACATGCATGTGCGCACATACAAAGGCACCCACATACACATGCACCCTTTGTTCTCCTCTCTTGGAATTTATTTTGGGAATTCTAACATAATTTATTTTCTAGATGAATTTTAGAGTAAACTTCTCAAAATAAATTAGAAATCTGTAGATATTTTAACTAGGATTTCATTGGATTAACATTAGTGTACAAAGACCTGGCGTATTTTTACCAAGATTCATTTATAGCCTTAATTTACTCAGTTTTCTGTTTAATGATGATTTTCCCTTCATATGTGTATCATTCCACCTTCATTCAAGTCATTCCTAGCTATTTTGTAATATCTGTTGCTACTGTAAAAGGGATTTTTTCAATGACATTTTGTGATGTTTATATTAAATGATGTTAAAAATTAAAATGACCAGCCGGGCGCGGTGGCGCAAGCCTGTAATCCCAGCACTTAGGGAGGCTGAGACAGGAGAATCGCAAGTTCAAAGCTAGCCTCAGCAATGGCGAGGCCCTAAGCAACTCAGCGAGACCCTGTCTCTACATAAAACACAAAATAGGGCTGGGGATGTGGCTCAGTGGTCAAGTACCCCTGAGTTCAATCCCTGGTACCAAAAAAAAAAATTAAAATAATCATTTGTTTAGACTCATCATAACCTCTAGAGGTTTCTTAGCTTACTATCAATGTTTGTTTTTTGTTTGTTTGTTTGTTTTGTACTGCAGATTGAACTCAGGGGCACTCAACCACTGAGCCACATCCCAGCCCTATTTTGTGTTTTATGTAGAGACAGGGTCTCGCTGAGTCGCTTAGGGCCTCGCCGTTGCTGAGGCTGGCTTTGAACTCGTGATTCTCCTGTCTCAGCCTCCCTAAGTGCTGGGATTACAGGATGGCGCCACCGCGCCCAGCTTCAACATTTGGTCTTTGTCTTGGATTCATGTTTTACTTTGCTGGAGCATTTATCTAGTCATTATTTCAGCTAGGGTTTATGGGTAATAACTTTTCTGAATCAATTCATGTCTGAAAATGTCTTATTTTATCATTATATTTGTCTGATAGTTTGCCAGATTACAGAATTCTAAGTTCAAAATCATTTTGTACTCAAAAATATTTCTCCAATTTCCTTTTATGTTCAATTTGCTTAATACCTTTGAAGTCAACACGATGCTTTTTAGTTTGTTATTTCCTTTACAAGCTGTTAGTATTTCCTTATTGTCCATGGCATACTAAAATTTGATCACTATTTTCTAGGAGTGAGTCTTTTCTCATTCTTCTTGCTTGGCATTCAGTGAAAGTCAATCTAAAAATTTGAGTCTTTTTTTTTTTGGTCAGATTTGGGAACATTATTTGATTTCTTTATTTTTCTCTCAGTTCTATTTTTTCCTTCTGGAAGTCCTATTGTAACTTTTGGACTGATACCCCCCCCCCCCCCCGCCAATCCCTTAACCTTTATTTCATGCTTATCATTTTCCTATTCATTTGCATTATGATCAGATAGAATTTCTTAGTTTAATCTTCATGTTGCTATGAAGCTATGTCAATATTGCTATTCATTCTTGGAATTTTTGTTTTTATTATCGGATATTTCATATCCAGAATATCTCATCTTTTTTCTTTCATTTGAGTCTGCTTTTGTTTAATGGATACAAACCTCTCTAAATACACAGTATGTAATTATTTTAGGTTTTAAAATCTTCAACAACTGTGCTCTAATTACTCTATTTCCTCAGGTATTATTGATGTGTATACATGTGTAGATTGACGCTTTTCTTTCATGGTATTTCTTTTCCTCAAATTATGGTGAAGCTTTATTGAACTCAGGCTTGGATCTTCCCTGTTAATCTGTCTGAGAATGTTCTAACTAACCACCTCAGCTTTCTACTAGTGTCTTTGTGAGTGTTTTAGAATGTGCTATCTAGGTGTAACAGGAGCTAGTCTGGGAATAGGGGCTCCCTGAATGTCATTACCTATTGGTAGCAATACCCCGTACCTTTGTCCCAAATACCCACTCCAAAAGCTCCCACATAGTGGTGATATGTCTCCTTTTTCTACAATTTTGCCTTCATATCTGTGGGAGATTAGTTCTAGGACCCCTCTGATGCAGTATTTACATATATCCTATGCACATCCTTTCATATACTTTATATACATAACACAATGTAAATGCTGTACCTAGGAATACCCAAGCAAGGTAAACCCAGGCTGCACACAGAGGGTTAGCCCATGACTACAATTTCCCAGAGATAAAATTTTCCTTTTTCTTTCTCCCTGTCTACAGAGTCATGTCTGGCAGATCCTTGTATTTGGGGATGAATTTGCCCTCATTCTAAGAGCATAACATTTTATGGTTAAGCTAATGTTGCAAAGGTCTTATATTAATCTCTTCACCTTGGACAGGTCTTGAATATTGGATTCTGTCTTTCTTTCCTTGTGAAACTATTAAAACCAGAGCTGCTGGGAGTGGTGGCACAGGCCTGTAATTCTAACAGCTTGGGAGGCTAAGCAGAAGGATTGTGAGTTCAAAGCTACCCTAAAAATTTATCGAGGCCCTAAGCAAATGATGAGGATCAGTGATAAAGCACCCCTGGGTTCAATCAGTAGTACCAAAAGAAAAAGAAAAGAAAAAGCCAGAGCTACACTTGTCTGGCTGAGGGCAAAAGGTCCTTTGATATTTGGGTGATGGGCTCATACCAGGAGGAGGCAATAGGAGGTCCCATCAGATGCTCTATGCTTACTTCTTTTTGATCTAGATTTCCCTTAGATTTTTTTCCCTTGTGGTTCTTTACTATCTTCTCAACTCTTTGATGCATTTTTCAAAAAAAATTGTTCCTTTAGTCCCAGCTATTTGGGGGGGCTGAGGCTGAGCCCAGGAGCTCATGGTCCAGTCTGAGAAATTTAGCTAAACCCTGTCTAAAAAAAAAAAAATTTATATTTTATCTCTCTTTTGTTTTCAGTGGGAAGGTTGGTCCAAATAACCTAGTTAACCAGCATTCCATTACTAGAAGTGGAAGTCCTGCCCATGAAGGTGGTGGTGGTAGAATATGGATTAGGACTGCTAGGCTCTTCCTATTGAGAATTCCAACCAATCACTTTCCTCTTTCGTGCCAGTACTCCCTCACTTTTTTCCCCCTACCTGCTAGTACATCTTTTCTAGCAGCATTCTGCACATTTTGGGCAAAAGTTTCCTCTTTCAATCCAATTCCATCTCTTATGTATCTTTTAGGTATTCCTAATAATTTTTTTTCATCTAGGGCACCCAAACTTTTTTCCAGTTACAGATTTTTAAAAATCTCTTCATTGGGGAAGCTGCAGGATATAAATCACTTTATTCAATCTGGGAATATTTTATTCAATCTCAGCACTGTGAACTGTAGCCTTGGTTCCAAAATTGTGGAGATGGGCTCAAAAAAGTCTTAAGAAACTGTTTTCTTGCCTACCAATCTCATTGGCTAATAGACGAAACAGCTAAAACTCTATAACTATAGTAAATAAATCTAAGACTCCAGGAAAATCACAAAGTTAATTTAAAAAATGGACAAACTGCTGCTGTTGGAATTTATGTAATCATCATACTGTCAAAACAACTGGTTGCAAAGCTAATAACTCAATCAATCACCTGACGGTTCTATATGACGGCAAACATATACATAGCACATATTGAGATATTCAGGTGATTGACTGAATTTTTTATTTTTCATCTAGCTTTTTCATTATGTAATCATCATACTGCCAAAACAACTAGTTGCAAAGCTAATAATTAATCACCTGACTGTTCTATCTGAAGGCAAACACATGCATACTACGTGTTGAGATATTCAGGTAATTGAATTTTTTATTTTTCATCTAGCTTTTTGGTAGGATGTAGAAAGAGTCTGAAGCAACTAAATATGATAATGAGACAAATACCCAGAACCTTCCTTTGGAAAATATAGACTTCGAATAACAAATAGGTAATAGAGAGTAAAAACACTTGGTTCCCATTAAATGATTTGGGTCTTACTAAACCTATACTTCAGGGCTTAAAAATATCTGTAAATTTGAATAATAAAAATATTGGCATGACTTTTATGAGTTTGGGAAGGCATTTTACCACTTTCAGTGTTACGTAGATTTTAATTATTATTTAATTTTACAAGTGTTTTTGAGCATCTACTAATTGTCAGGTGAGCCACAGAAGACGTAAAAGTCAGGTAAAACACAATCTCTGCATTCAGTAGTTGACAGAGTTAACAAGTAACTCAGTTATGATGCTCTGATTGGATGATGTATTATGAGAAAGGAGTTGGGACATTTTGTTGTTGTTGTTCCTGTTGTGGTCTTTTTGTTCTTATTATTGTTTTTTCTTTCTGGAAGAAGAACTTGAAATGGACCTTAGAAGATGAAGAGGATATTATGTTGTAGATTTATTGTGGTAATGGGTAAGAAGATAGGATGACAGTCTATTTCTACAGGAAGTCCATCTGCAGAATAGATTGAGAAAGACTTGGGAGTGAGAGATTTAGATACGTATAATGAGTAGGTAATAATTTGAATTGATTTAAATAAAATATTTGTGTAGCAGAGATAATATAGAAAGGAGGCTAAAATCTAATTATATAAGATTTTGACTACTGGACAAGATGTTAGAACTTAATTTGCATAAAATAAGTATTTGAACAGGAGGAAACCATGATTATATTGGGATTTTTTAAAAATATTTATTTTTTTTTAGTTGCAGGTGACAGAATATTTTATTTTTATGTGGCGCTGAGGATTGAACCAAGTGCCTCACGCGTGCTAGACGAGCATGCTACCACTGCGCCATAACCCCAGCCCCTATATTGGGATTTTAAGAACATTATTTTGGGCAGTGGTGTACTGTGGATAAGAGAGAGAAGAATTAGAATATAATATTGTAGTTAAAAGAACTAAAATGAGATTTAAATTGAGAAGTAAAAATGCATAAATGAGAGAAGCATTGAGAGTATAGAATGGATGGGATTTGGTGAAGGATGAAAGAATTAATTTATATGAAGGATTAGAAGATTCTGGTTCCACACTGGCAATTTCACCATTCTGGGCCTCAGTCTTATTATCTGTAAAGATATTAAATTAGATGATATTTAGGGAATTTTAGCCATATTATCATATAATTTTGATGGTTTGCACTTGAGAACCAAGGGATCAGGGAATGATAGTTGATGCCATTAACAAAAGAAAAAACATAAGAAAGAAGCTTGAAGAAGTTGAGCTTAAGACCTATGCAAATGTTGTTTGCCACCTTCATTTAGTTGAGACATGCAGGTTTAGGGAGCAGGAGGAAGGACCAAAATTTAGATACACTAGCAAATGAAGTTGTGGAGCCTATGAGAGAACACCAGAGTCATAGAATATGAAGAGTAAGAAGCCAAGCACTTAACTTTGAGGACGGCATTTAAAAGAAAAGTTTAGAAAGACAAAACAGTGAAAGACCATGAGAGTGTTCTACATGGGGAGAAGGAAAAAGAAGGTGGTAAATAGTGTCAAATGGTCAAGCGTAAAAAGGTCAAGTTTTAAGAGCAGTGAGAGACCACTAGATCAGTAATTAAAGAGCATTCTTTGAGAAAGCAATTCCAAAATATGTAGAGTAGATCTTGGAATATTTTAGGAGCAAGTATAAAGTTCCATTGGCAGAGAATATTCTTGGGGTATATAATGTGTTGAAAGATATATGAGCCTTTGTATGGAGAAAATGGAGAAGCGGGAATAGTGATTCCTAGCATAAAGTCAGAGCAGGAAGTTCCTCAAAGCATGGACACATATGGACTCAGCAGGGGTGGAGGTCTATTCTCCTGCCTCTCCCTACGCTGAAGGGAGATCAGTCTTCTCTGCACTGATCTTTTTCCTATGGATGGATGCAAAAAACAGTAATAAGTGATTAGTACAGAAACCTTTATGATCTGTATACATAAAACAATGATGAAAGAAGTTGGAGATGACACAAATAAATGGAAAGATAGTCCATGTTCATGGAATGGAAAGATTAATATTGTTAAAATGTTCATAATACCCAAAGAGAGCAACAAGATTCAATGCAATCCCTATGAAAATTCCAATGTCATTTTTCACAATAGAAGAAATAATCCTAAAATTTATGTAGCACTATAAAAGATCAAAATAACTTTCAGCAAAAAGAACAAAGCTATAAAAACTACACTTAATTACTTCAAAATATATTACAAAGCTATAATAATCAAAAAGCAGCATGGTACTGATATAGAAACAGAGATATTAAGCAATGGAACAGAACAGAGAGCCCCCAAAATGAACCTACATATTTACAATCAATCGATTTTTTTTGTTGTTGTTGTTTAGCTACTATACATTGAACTCAGGGGCTCTCTACTGCTGAGCTACATTCCCCAACTGTTTTTTCTTTTCTTTGTTTTTTTTTTTTGAGACAGGGTCTGGCTTGGTTGCTGAAGCTAGCCTTGAATTTGTGATTCTCTTGCCTTGCCTCCCCAGTTGCTCTAATTATAGTTGTACACCACCTGTAATCAATTGATTTTTGACAAAGGTGCCAAAAACATAGAATGGGGGAAGGGACAACCTACTCAAAAAATGGCTTTTAGAAAACTGGACATCCACATGCCGGAGAATGAAATTGGACTGATTTAACAATATATTTAAATATATTCAACTAAAATGCATTAAAGACTTAAATTTAGATCTGAAACTGTAAAAACTACTGGAATAAAACAATAGAGGGAGAACTTCGTGAAATTGGGTAATGATTTCTTGAATATAACATCAAAAGCACAAGCATAAAAGCAAATATAGAAAAAGGGAATTGAGTCAAACTAAAAAGCTTCTGCACAGAAAAGGAAGCAAGTAACAGAGTGAAGAGAAAACTCACGAATTGAGAGAAAATATTTGCAAACCATAAAAGTTGATCCCCAACTTACATTGATTCAATTTAGGATTTTTCAACTTTATGATTGTGTGAAAGCTATTTTCAATTTATAATGGGTTTATTGGGATGTAACTGTACTATAAGTTGAAGAGCATCTATGTGTCTGATAAAGGGTTAATATTCAAAATATAAGAGGAACTCAAAGAACTCAATATGAATAAAAAATGCTGATTTAAAAATAGGCAAAGGTCCTAAGTAGTTATCTTCAAAAGAAGATAAACAAATGCCCCCCCAAATATGAAAACATTCTAAACATCATTAATCATCCGGGGAATGCAAATTAAATGCTCAGTACAATATAACTTCACACCTGTTAGAATGGCTATTATCCAAAAGATGAAAAATAACAGTGCCAGTGAGGATATAAAGAAAAAATAAAACTTGTACACTGTTGGTGCGAATGTAAATTGGTACAGCCATCATGGAATACAAATTGGAGATTCCTCAGAAAACAAAAAATGGAAATATCATATAATCCAGCAATCTCTTTTCTGGATATATATCCTAGGGAATTGAAATGTGTATGTTGAAGAGATATTTGTACTCCCAGGTTCATTTACAGCATTATTCACAATAGCCAAGATTTGGAAACAGCCTAAGTGTCTATCAATGGATGAATAGATAGAGAAAATGTGGTGTATATACATAGAATGGAGCAGCATTCATCCTTAAAAAATAAAGAATTTCTGCACTTTGGGAGGCTGAGACAGGAGAATCACGAGTTCAAAGCCAGCCTCAGCAACAGCTAAGCAACTCAGTGAGACCCTGTCTCTAAAATAAACACAAAAATAGGGCTGGGGATGTGGTTCAGTGGTCGAGAACCCTGGAGTTCAATCCCCGGTACCAAAAAAATAAATAATTTCTTTCTGTCATTTGCAACAATATGAATGGACCTGTAGGACATCATGCTAAGTGAAATAAACCAGACACAGAAAGAAAAACCACATCAATTATATGTGGAATATAAAAAGTCAAACTCAAAGAAGTAGAGAGTAGAATGATAAGAGTGGGATCGTAGTTACCAGAAGTGGGGAAGGGGATAGATAGGAATGGGGAGATACTGGTCAAAAGGTACAGAGTTTCAGTTAGACAGGAGGAATAAGTTCAAGGTACCAATTGCACAACATGGTGACCATAGTAAATAATAATTTATTTTACTTTACAAAATTGCTGAAAGAGTACATTTAAATGTTCTTACCACACAAAAATGGTAAGCAAAATGATGGATATGTTAATTAGCTTGATTGAATCATTCCACAATGTATACATATATCAAACGTTGCTGGGAGTATAGCTTAGTGGTAGAGTGCTTGCCCAGCATGTGCAAGGCCTGGGATTCAATCCCCAGTATCATAAGAAAAGAAAAAATCACATGAGCTCCCATAAATACACAATTATTATTTGTCAATTAAAAGTAATGAAAAGTATAAAAATGTTTAGATCAATCTAAGAGACGAATGCAAGAAGAAAACATATCCTTCAGGAAACTCACAAATGGGAACTGTACTTTTTTACTGAGTCCTAACATAACATAGTAATCAAACTTTTCTCTTGAAGTTCTCGACCCCACCATAACACCTGCTATCTCCTGCTTCTCTTCGAGGAAAGATGCTCCAGATACTTGCATCTATTCTTCCCTGTTTAGAGATGTAACATAAAGTAACTTGCAACTCCTCAATTTCATATTCATAACAGTACTGATAATAATACAAATATTTGTGAAGCAGGAGAATATTGCTCACTGGCTCTGTTTAGTTAGGCACAACGTTTTCTGAAACATCTTCAGGATTTGGTTTTTATGTGCCACTTCCTGGACCAGAGAGGAAAAAGCAAATGCAATCCCAGAGAGGGATTTAAGATTGCTGAGTTACTACTTGTTGACTTCATTGGGTTGGTGAGATAGTTGCCCTTTTCAACTGGGATAGAGTTGGTGGGTGGGTGGGTTAGTGCAGAGGAGAGAGTTGCTATGAACCTTTTGGGTTGATTTGTTTGTTCTGTTTTTCTAATCAGAGAAGTGCATGGTAATGAGGAGTTACTACTAGAAAGAGGTAGACAAGATAAAGGAAATCATGGGTCCTGAATGCACAGAAGTCAGAAATACCAATAATGCCTTTTCTCTGTCTCTGTTATGTATCTTCATATTGCTTTAAATCAGCAGCTGGTTTTGTGAATTTCTAATTCATGCATTTTGGGATAGACTGCTTATTCTTTCCAATCATCAATTATTTTATCCTGAGGATTTGCCAAGAAGGAAAAACAATCTCAGTAATTGTTTTAGAATTTTTCTTAGGTGATGTAGAGAAAAAAGGACAATCACATTGTTATGACTCTCCTCTCCATATTTTCATACAGGTGAAATTGAAGTCCAATGAATATCAAGTGACAATGTATAAAAAGACAATTTTCAAGCTTTCAAAGTGTGCATGAGTGGGGAAAAAAAGGACAGACTTGTCTGTTTTGCCTTGAGAGTAGAAGGGCAGAAAGGGAAAAAAGTGAGAGTGAGAGCTGATTTTATTATTTGGGTCTTTTAGCTGTAGCTTGAAAAGCAAATGCCTTCTCCCCCACTAATGACTTCCCTGGGTCTCTGTACACATGCAATCAATAAATGGTCTGTTGAAAACCTTACAAAATGGCATAAAACAGAAAAGGTTCTGTAATCATCCTGTTTCTATATTCCTTCTGTTTTCTCCTACCTATCAAAATCAGGTTTCTGTCGCTACTGCTCCACTAAAACTGTCCTGGAAACTTAAAAATTTTCCAGACACTAAATTCAGTGGTCACTTATTGACCCTTACCTTATCTCTCCATTCTCTCTGGCATTTGTCACTATTGGCAATTTTTTTTTTCTTCTTGACACTCTCTCACCCTGGACTTCCGTGCCACTGTTCTCTCCAGCCTGATTATCTATGTCCCCCTCTTGGTGCCCATTGTGATTACTGTAGCTTAAGCCCTCACTGTTTCTTGTTTGGACCACTTTGTAGTCTCTTACTGGTTACTTTGTCATCAGAGTTATATAGCCAGAATCATCCACCCCTCTGCTGCCAATGTCATTTTTCTAAGGCATAATTCAATGAGTAAATCCTTACATGACTCCCCATTGGTCACAGGATCCAGCTCAAACTTTATGGACTGTCACGGAGAGTTCCTGCCTACCAACTACTTAAGCTTCATCTGTTTCTGTGTTCCTTCTTACATCCTATACCACACTAAACTGATATACTTCATAAAGATGCTCTTATCCCTCTGTGTCTTTGTTCCCTGTTTTTAGCCTGAAATGTTCTTGTTCTCCCTTGCCTGCTTGGTGAGCACTCACAAATCTTTCAAGATTCACTTTATGCCATTTCCATTAGGAAGCCTTTCTGGCCACTCCACACAGTGGCAGTAGAATTGACCTCTCCCAAATCCGTGCCCTACTGTACCCTGTAAAAGCTTCCAAGATCTACAACACTTTACAATTTATTTATTTGTTTACCTTTACTCTTTCCTTCTAGACTCTAAGAGGCTCAAGGATAAGGTCTATTGTATTAGGTATTTTTGTGTCCACAATCCTCCTGGCAAATAATTTTCATTAAATATTTCTTCTTTTCCCTATAGTCCAATGATCTCTAGGCTATTTGAAAATTTGTGCAATCATTACCACAGTGAATTTTAGAACATTTCCATTACCCTCAAATAAATTCTATATGCCTTAACCATTATCTTCCCAATTTCCTCTTATCTTCCAGCCCTAGGTAATCAGTAATATATTTTCAATCTCTGCATTTGCCTATTCTGGATAATCCATACAGGTGGAATTGCATAATATGAGGTCTCATGTTTCTAGCTTCTTTTGTTTAACATAATGCTTTCAAGGGGTTTGTGTTTTGGGGAATCTTATTCCATTTTATGGATATAACACATTTTATTTGTATATTCATCAGTTAATAAAACCTTGGAATATTTCCTGTTTTGGCTATTGTGAATGTTGCCATTTCTATGTTAGTTTTGTGTAGAACTGTTTTAAATTCTCTAGAGAATATACCTAAGAGTGGAACTGCTGGATCAGACCGTAAATGTATGTTTAGTTTTTTGAAGAATCACCGGACTGTTTTTCAAAACATCGTACCATTTTTTAACATATCTAATTGGAATTCATACATTTAATTACCCACTTAAAATGTAAAATCTAGTGACATTTAGTGCATTCACAGTGTTGCGCCACCACCACCTCTATTGTTTCAAAACTTTTCTATCACCCCAATGAATACTCTGTAATCATTAAGTAGTCATTCATTACTCTTCCTTCTCCCAGCCCCTGGGCAACCACAAATTTGTGTTCTGTCTCTATGATTTGCCTATTTTAGATATTTTATATTGTTCAATAGGCAGTATTCTGTGTTTGGCTTCTATCATGTAGCATAACTTTTTTTTACATGTTAGTACTTGTTTCCTTTTTATGGCCAAATAATATTTCATTGTATCTATGTACCATATTTCATTTATCTATTCTTCCATGAACAATATTTGGATCGTTTCAACCTTTTAGCTATAATGAATAATGCTTCTATAAATGTTAATGTACATATCTGTGTGGACATGTTTTCATTTCTCTTGAGTATTTATATTTTCTTTGGTTTTCTTAGTAATGGAAGTAATGCATAATGTTACAAATCTATATTTAGCTTTTTGAGGAAACACTACACTATTTTCCATAGGGACTAGACCATTTCATATTTCCACCAGCAACATATGAGAGTTTCTATTTCTCCACGTTGTTGCTGAAACTTGATATTTTCCTTTTTTTTTCTTTTTCAGTGCTACAGATGGAACCCAGGGCCTCATGCATGCTAGCAAGTGCTCTACCACTGAGCTAATCCCCTGCTCTTCATTTCTTTTGTTTGTTTTGTTTTGAAGTTTTTCTTAGATATCATATGTACAAAGAGCTAGTGCAGTTTTTTTCATTGGGTAGATTTCATGGATAATCCACTCAGGGAAGATCAGTTAGTTCTACTCAAAGAAACCTGTGTCCTTCACGTACAAATGGAAACACTGGCAGCACATGTTAAAGCTGTGTTTCTGGATCACACTGTGCAGGTTTGTGCAGATTTGGCAAGAGTAAGAACACTGGCTTTATTTTCACAGGTGGCTCCAGTAGAGCTTTGCTTCCAGGAGTGTGAAAGGCCCCATTTCTTAATTATAGCTAGTCTAATGCGTGTGATGTGGTTTCTCATTGTGGCTTTTGTTTTCATTTCAATGACCAATGATGTTGAACATCTTTTGTGTGTGTGGCCACTTGTACATCTTCTTTGGAGAAATGTCTATTTAATTCCTTTGGCCATTTTATTTTATTTGTTCTTATTAGTTATATATGGCAGTAGAATGTACTTTGAAATATACATATATGGACTATAACTTCCCATTCTCCTGGTTGTACATGATGTGGAATTAAATTGGTTGTGTATTCATACATGCATATAGGAAAATATTTTGTATTCATTCTATGTCTTTCCTATTCCCATTCCTCCCTCCCTTCCCTTCATTCACATTTGTCTAATTCAGAATACTTCTATCCTACCCGCTCCCCCACCCCACTGTGAGTTAGCATCTGTATATCACAGAGAACATTTGGCCTTTGGTTTTTTGGGATTGGCGTATTTCACTTATCTCCAGTTCCATCCATTTACTGGAAAATGCCTTTGGCCATTTTTTGGGGGGGGGCATTTTTTTCTTTGGACTGGGGATTGAACTCAGGGGTACTCGAGCACTGAGCCACATCCCCAGCCCTATTTTGTGTTTTATGTAGAGACAGGGTCTCACTGAGTTGCTTAGCACCTCACTGTGCTAAGCACAGTGAACTCGCGATTCTCCTGTCTCAGCCTCCCAAAGGGCTGGGATTACAGGGGTGCACCACTGTGACCAGTGCAAGAGGACAATTTGTTTTTATATTAACTTTAAGATCACTTTGTGTATATCTGTAAAGTCAGTCACAGTTTTGATAGAGATAGCATTGAATCTGTAGATTGATTTGGAGAGCATTGTCTTTTTTTCAACTCATGAATGTAGGAAATCTTTTCATCCATTGAAGTTTTCTTTAACTTCTTTATACAATTGTGATTTTTATTTATTTAATTTTTAAAAATATTTTTAGTTGTAGATGGATACAATACCTTTATTTTATTTATTTTTATGTGGGACTGAGGATCGAACCCAGTGCCTCATACATACTAGGCAAGACCTCTACCACCAAGCCACAACCCCAGCTCCACAATTATAATTTTTAGAGCATGAGTGTTACATTTCTTTTGTAAATTGATTCCTAAGTACTTTATTCTTTTTGATGCTTTTATAAAAAAAAGATTTCTTTTTAAATTTCATTTTTGGTTTGCTCTTTATTAATCTATACAAATAGAATTAATTTTTGCACATTGATCTTCTATCCTCTAACCTTGCTGAACTTGTTTATTATTTTCAATGGTCATGTCAATTCCTTAGGATTTTCTATATAAAAGGGCATGTCATTTGTGAACAGAGATAATTTTACTTCTTCTTTTCCAAACTTGATGTCTATTATCTACTTTTCTTGTCTAATTATATGGATAGAACTTCCAATACAATGGTAAAAGTGAACATTCCTATCTAATTCCTAATCTTCCATCAGTAAATATATTAGCTGTGGGTTTTTTTGAAGATGTTAGATTTTTACCATTTTTAAAAGTTTCTTTTAAAGTTTTTTTCAGTGTTTTAATCACAAAACATATTGGGTTTTGTCACATTTTTTATGCATTGATTGATCATATGGTCTTTGTCTTCTATTGATATGCCATTATGTTAATAAATTTTCAGATGATAAACCATCCTTTCATTCTTGGGTTGAAGCCAAACAAATGTTCCTTAAAATGAATCCACAGTGTGTAAATTATATGAGAACTGGGTAAAATTAACTGAAGAAATGGACAAGCAAATAAGACTTAAAAACTTTTTTTTTCCAGATAATAACTACATAAAAACACTGGAACTTTGGACGTTTATAAAGTTTTTAAGAGAATATAAGTTCATAGCATTTTGCTACTCTTTAAGTCCTATAATTTCCCTTTAAATTCCTAGAAGATTTAACACTTAACAACCTGCCCCCAATAGTCCTACTTTATGAAAATTACTGTAAAAAATTAATGCTTCCTTCTAGATTTGTTCTCATTCTGTTTCTCCTTTCTTCTCTCTCTTTCTCTCATGCACACACACACACACACACACACACACACACACACTTCCTTCTCTAGCATTGTTACAAGTAAGTACTTGTACAAAAATGGTGTTAACTGGGAATATGGTGAAGTTACATTTGATTTTCTAATTATCTTAAGCCCTTAGTGCTCTTACAGAACAAAGAGAAAAGACCCTTATAGAGAACTACAAGGATAGAAAAACTTACTTTTAATTGTGACCCCAAGAATTATCAATATCTCTATTAACAAGGTCAAGGGCTTCATCTCCTAAGCTGATCCTCTTCACTATAACACAGGCAGAACTAGGTGGCTGGCACACAAGCTTCCTCTTCTCAGGTTTGTGGGGTTCAGGACTCAGTTGCTAAGTAACCATTTCCTTACTCTTGGGCCAATGGGCTTCCAGGAAGTTCCTTCCAAGCCGGAATGAAGGCAACTGCTGCAGGAAGTGAGCTGTGGGAAGGAACCATATCTAGTCTGCTAGTTATCTGGCTAGAGGTAAGAGTTAGGTTGGAAATAGATAAGGGTTATTCTCTGATACAAAAGGAAAGGACCAGAAGTCTAATCTTTATATGTCCACACTAATGTCCAAAGTTAATTTTATGTTCCCTTGAGAGAGATGTATTATCCATTTTTTGTTACTATAATGAGATACCTGAGACTGGGTAACTTTGTAAAAAAAAAAAACAGTCCTGGAGATACAAGGCTTAGGAGCCACTTCAGGTGATTAGCTTCTTGTTGGCAGAGTCCAGAAGTAGAGCAGCATAACAGATGGTAGTAAGAGAGGAAGTGCACTTGTGTATGTATGCCTCTTCTGGTTTCTCTCTCTCTCTCTTCTTAAAAAGTCACCAGGATTCATTCATGGGCCCTCCACTCTAGGGACTTTAATCCTAATCAAGGATTCTAAGGGTCCACCTCTAAACTGCATAGTCAGATGAAGTTTCTACCCTCTTAATTTCCCATAGGAAGGGGGGCTGTAAAATTTCAATACCCAAAGGAACATGCAAACCATATCTAAACAAAAAGTAGTGTAGGGGCTGAGGCTGTAGCTCAGTGGTAGAGCGCTTGCCTAGCATGCGTGAGACACTGGGTTCAATCCTCCTGGGTTTAACAGGAAACACATGGACCAAGAATGCTTTGTTTTAAATCTGATGAAAATCTTTATCCTCTGTTTAAGCTGGGAACTGCTCAGGTTTTAGTGGAATAAAGGCAGACTGCTTAAAACTGCACTCTTTACTACTTTAAAAAACATGGGCATTTCATAAGAGGGTACCCTTAAGGGTATCAGAAATCAAAATTAAATACTCAGGGAAAAGCATGGAAATATTATGAATATACAAGGAATGGAGCAAGTCGAGATATTATATCCAATTTTTATAGTATTTTCAGGAAATTACTTCAGAAACGGACATTTTACTATCACGAAGTTACAGATTTATACCTTTCATTAGTTTCCCATTGCCATGCTAACAAATTACCACAAATTTAGTGGTTCAAAACAACAGAAAATTCAGTCTAACACTTATCCTTCTTTTTTGTGGTGTGTTTCAATGTGTTTCCTTTTCCTTAATTTAAAAACTCACATCATCTCTCTTAGAAAAACTTTTCCTTGACTCTAGATCCTTTTACCTACTACCCTCTACTTTTTCTTTGGTTCTAACTATTTCAAAATAATTGTTTATAATCACTGCTTCTGGCCTGTTGCTTCCAACTTATTCTTTAATAACTTAGTTTTATTTTTACTAATTGACCTAAAGTAGAAGCCCAATGATCTTTTGTCAGTTTTCACCTTACTTGCTCCCTGTCAGACATTTAACATTTTATACCACAAAACACCCTGAAAATATATTATTGGCTTTCCTGGAAAATGGATTACAATTACTTTTTCCAGTATTGAGTTCAATGTCTTATCCTACTATGGCTCACTCACTCATTCATTCATGTGTTGAATACTGATTATATGCTAAAAATGAATTGAAGCTCTCCCTGAGGCATTCACTAATTTCATGTCCTTTTTTATTTTTTATTCTTATTTTTTTTTAGTGTTCACATTAAAATTAAGACCTCTCAAGGTACTCCCGTCTGTTCAAGTGTGCTGTTTCCTAGTTTTGCTAACAACACTCTATGGGTGCTCACTTCACATTAATTTACTTTTTATTCATTTAATAAATATCTATTATGAGTCTATTATGTGCTAGATATCCTGTCACTCTCTGGGAATGGCAAGCACGAAGTATATTTCCTGTCCTTGGGTAGCTATAAGTTCAGAGTAAAAGACAGATATTAATAAAAAATACCCCCCCCCCAAAGAAATGTAAACTATAATTTTTAAAAAGTGCTTTAGCCAGTGCAATGGCTCATACCTGTAATCCCAATGGCTCAGGAGGCTACAGCAGGAGGATTGAGAGTTCAAAGCTAGCCTCCCCAATTTACCAAGGCCCTAAGCATTTCAGTGAAACTTTGTCTCTAAATAAAATACAAAAAATGTGCCGGGGATATAGCTCAGTGGTTAAGTGCCCCTGAGTTCAGTCCCTGGCACCAAAAACAAACAAACAAAAAAAGTGCTTTAAGCCGGGCGTGGTGGCTCAAGCCTGTAATCCCAGCATTTAGGGAGGCTGAGACAGGAGAATCGCGAGTTCAAAGCCAACCTCAGCAACGATGAGGCGCTAAGCAAATCAGTGAGACCCTGTCTCTACATAAAACACAAAATAGGGCTGGGGATGTGGCTCGGTGGTCGAGTGCCCCTGAGTTCAATCCCCAGTACCAAAAAAACAAAAAGTGCTTTATAGGAAAAAATGAGCATTGACAGCAAAGAAAAGGAAACTGAGGGCAGAGGTCAAGTGGGAATTAAAAAAGGCTTTTAAAAAAAATGTTTTATTAGTTGTTGATGGATCTTTCTTTCTTTCTCTTTCTTTCTATGTGGTGCTGAGAATTGAACCCAGTGCCTCACATGTGCTAGGCAAGCACTCTAACCACTGAGTCACAACCCCGGCCCTAAAAAAGACTTTTTGAGTAAGTGATGGTTATGCTGAAATTTGAAGAATGAGAATGGATCAACTAAACAAATCATGACCCAAGTATAGTGACAGACATGGGGAAAGGCCACGAGGTGAGAACAAGGTGTGTTCAAGGAAATAAAAACCTCTATGGATTGGTATGGTTGGAATCAGAGATTGGGGCATAGAAGTGAGAGTGGCAAATGGTATAAGGTTGTAATGGTGAGTGATATTTGTACCATTCTTCATGATTTAATTGTTGTGAGAAGACTGTTATTACTCACCTTAGGCTACAATAGCAAAATGCCATAGACTAGGTGACTTAAATAACGCATGTATTTTCTCACAATTGTGGAAGCTGAAAGTCTGAGATTAGGGTGCCAGCATAATAAGATTCTTTTGAGGGCCCTCTTCCTGGCTTGCAGATGGCTGCCTTCTCAGTGTTCTCATATGGCAGAGAAAAAGTAGGGGAGGGAAGGAAGCAAAGATCTCCCTCCATTTAAGTCAACTTCTATCGTATTTGGGTCCCACCTTATAATGTCATTTTTAAAAATGTTTGTTTGTTCTTTTTAGTTATACATGACAGTAGGGTGTAATTTGACATATCATACATACGTGGAGTATAGATTCCCATTTTTGTGATTGTATATGATGTGGAGTAACACTGATTGTGTATTCATATATGAATATAGGAAAGTTATGTCTGATTCATTCTACTGCCTTTCCTATTCTAGTCCCCCCTCCCTTCCCTTCATTTTCCCCCTTGTCTAATCCGGTGAACTCATATCACCCCACCACTTATTGTGAATTAGCATCTGCATATCAGAAAGAACATTTGGCCTTTGATTTTTCCCCTACATCTTCATTTAGTTTATTTAAGTTTAAGGTTGTTTCATAGTTCCCTAAATGCTTTTTCTAAAATATATATTTTTATTTGTTCTAATTAGTTATACATGACAGTAGAATGCATTTTGACACATCATACCTAAGTGGAGTTGGCTTTTGGTTTTGGGGATTGCCTTATTTCACTTAGCATGGTAATCTCCAGTTACATCCATTTACTGGCAAATGTCATAATTTCATTCTTCATGAATGATAATGAATAATATTTCATAGTGTATATGTACCACATTATCTTTATCCATTCATCTGTTGAAGGGCACCTACGTTGGTTCTATAGCTTAGCTATTGTGAGTTGAGCTTCTATGAACATTGATGTGGCTGTGTCACTATAATATGCTGATTTTAAATCATTTGGGTATATACTGAGGAGTGGGATAACTGGGTAAAATGGTGAGTCCATTCCAAGTTTTCTGAAGAATCTCCATACTGCTTTCCAGAGTGCTTGCACTGATTTGCAGTCCCACATGCAGTATATGAGTGTAACTTTCCCCCCACATCCTTGCTAATATTGTTACTTGTATTCTTGATAATTGCCATTCTAACTGGAGTGAGATGAAATCATAGTGTAGTTTTAATTTATGTTTTTCTAATTGCTAGGGATGTTGAACATCTTTTCATATGTTTGTTGACTGATTGTATTTCTTCTTCTGTGAAGTGCTTATTCAATTTCCCACTTACTGATTAGGTTATTTGGCTTTTTTGTTGTTGTCTTTTTTAATTCCTATTTTTTTTGTGGCACTGAGGATTGAACCCAGGGCATTATGCATGTGAAGCAAGCGCTCTGCCAACTGAGCTATATCCCCAGCCCTGTTGTTAAGTTTTTTGAGTTCTTTATATATCCTGGAGATTAATGCTCTGAGGTACAGGTGGCAAAGATTTTCTCCCATTCTGTAGGCTCTCTCTTCATGTTCTTGATTGTTTACTTTGCAGTAAAGAAGCTTTTTAGTATGATACCCCTCCATTTATTTATTCTTTTTTTTTTTTTTTTTTTTTTGGTACTAGGGATTGAACTCAGGGCACTTGTCCATTGAGCCACATCCCCAGCTCTATTTTGTATTTTATTTAGAGACAGCGTCTCACTGACTTACTTAGTACCTCCCTTTTGCTGAGGCTGGCTTTGAACTCAAGATCATCTCTTGCCTCAGCCTCCCGAGTCACTGGGATTACAGGCATGTGCCACTGCACCCAGCTTGATTCTTGATTTTACTTCTTGCACTTTAGGAGTCTTGTTGAGGAATTCAGTTCCTAAGCTGACATGATGGAGATTTGGGCCTACTTTTTCTTCTATTAGGTGCAAGGTGTCTGGTCTAAAACCTAGGTCTCTGATCCACTTTGAGTTGAGGTTTGTGCAGGGCAAGAGATAGGTGTCTAATTTCATTTTGTTTCATATGGACTTCCAGTTTTCCCAGCACCATTTGTTGAATCCAATGTATGTTTCTCCAATGTATGTTTTTGGGGCCTTTGTCTTTCTTTCTTTCTTTTTTTGGTACCAGGGATTGAACTCAGGGGTACTCAACCACTGAGCCACATCCCTAGCCCTGTTTTGTGTTTTATGTAGAGACAGGGTCTCACTGAGTTGCTTAGTGCCCTGCCAATGCTGAGGCTGGCTTTGAACTCATGATTCTCCTGTTTCAGCCTCCCAAAGTGCTGGGATTACAGGCATGTACCACTGCGCCTGGCTGCCTTTGTCTTTCTTTGAGAAGAACGTGTATTCAGTCCTTGATGGATGAAATATTCTATATATGTTTGTTAAGTCTAAATTATTAATTGTACTTTTTAGTTCTATAGTATATTTATTTACTTTTTGTTTGGAGGATCTATCCAGTGGTAAGAGAGGTGTGTTAAAGTCACCCAGTATTATTTTGTTGTAGTCTATTTGACTCTTGAAATTGAGAAGGGTTTGTTTGATGTACATAGATGCTCCATTGTTTGAGGTATATATGTATGTGATTGTTATGTCTCTGATTAATTCCCTTAAGCAGTATGAAATGTTCTTGTTTGTCCCTTCTGATTAACCTTGGCTTGAAGTCCACTTTATCTGATATGGGGATAAAAACTCCTGCTTATTTATGAGACCCATGTGAGTGATATTTTTCCCCCATTGTTTCCACCTTCAGTTTGTGTATGCCTTTGCCTATGAAGTGAGTCTCTTGGAGACAGTATATTGTTGGGTCTTGTTTTTTAAAGATGTTTCAAGATATAATCATTTTGAAGGTTAGAGCTTCAACATATGAATTTTTGGGAGGACAGAATTCAATCCATAGCAAAGGCCACCAGAAAGTCATTGAATGATTTAGAACAGAGAGATGACATGATTATATTTCACAAGATAACCCCAGATGCAGAGGATGGACAGAAGTGGTGCAACAGTGGACATAAAGGCTAATGAGGAAGTCTTTGCCGTGGTCCACTTAAATTCAGACTGAGCTTACTGCAGTGCTATTGGAAAGTAGAGCCATTTTAGACTCATATAGGAGGTAAAATCTGTCAGAGTTAGTAATTCACTTGATACGAGTGTGAGGTTATAAGAGGCTTGAGCGATGGTGCTTAGGTTTCCAGGTTATCCAATTGAATGGTTGATGAAGCCATTCAAAGATGGAAAAATGGAAGAGTACAAAGTGTTTGGGGGAAGGAATATGAGCTCCATATGGTATATTTCAGGTACTTTTGAGATAATAAATATTTAGTAATTTAATATTTAATACTTTTTAATGATAATGACATTTTGGAACACATGTTGTCTAAATACTAGTACCTTAATACAATAAAAGTTCCTGGTCTTTGAGTTGGTATGAGAGAAGTGATAAGCAATAGTGTAATGTTTCTACACATTACACAGAAAGCACAAGTGGAAGGATAGACCTTAGGCTGGAGTACTCACAGCTAACCTTTTGAAGGGAAACTTCCCAGTATGATACACTTTCTTGCAGATATTGCATTTAGCATTGTAAATAAGAACTAAATATCTTCAGTGGTGCATACCTGTAATCCCAGCAGCTCAGGGATCTGAGGCAGAAGGATCACAGGTTTGAAGCCTGCCTCAGCAACTTTGGGAGGCCCTAAGCAAATTAGCAAGATCTTCTCTTTAAATTAAAATAAAAAAGGTCTGGGAACATGACTCAGTGGTTGAGCACCCTTAGGTTCAATCCCTGGTACAAAAAAAAAAAAAAAGAAAGAAAAAGAAAAAGAAAAGAAAGAAAAAAACCCCACTATATCCTTCCCACAACATCACAACATATGCCTTTATATTACTGTGTTAGTCAGCTTTACACTGCTACAATGAATTACTTGAGACAGGGTACTTATGAAGAAAAGAGAAGTTTTTTTTTGACTAATGGTTCAGGAGGTTCCAGTCTAAGATCAGGTAGTCAGGTGGCTCTTTTTGTTTGGGACTCTGTTAATGGTGCACATCATGGTGGGTGTGTGGTGGAGCAAACTACTTATGTCAGAAGCTGGGAGACAGAGACAAAGAGACAGGGGGTCCTATAGTTCCCTTTGAAGGCACATGCCCAATGACCTTAAGATCTCCCACTAGGCCCCACCTCTTAAAGGTCCTACAAACTATAAACAGTGTCACCCTGTGACCCATCCTTTAACATATGGCTTTTATAGGGACACTACCCATATTTAAACCATAACATCTGCCCAATATTAATATTGCTATTCTCTTCCTTAATCATCCCATTGAAACTCTCATCTTTTCTTTCTCCCTCTTCTCTCCAAGTCTATTCAGTTGCCATTTTTTATTGATTTCCCCTTGGAAAATTTTCTTGAGTTAAAGCCTTCCTTCTATTTTCATTGTCAATAAGTGAGTACATATTTTTATTACTATTTGGAATGTCTTCCTTCTTGAAGCCTTCCCTATTTCTCCTATTTTATGTATTCCACAGCCTTAAAAAAATAGAAACAGAATTAGGATCAAAATAAAATTATTACTTTATAATATCATGGATCATTCTTAGGAGAGCGTCCCATTACTTAAAACATTCCTTGTTTTTTTAAAAAATATTTTTATTAGTTATAGATGGACACAATTTTATTTTTTTTTACGTGGTGCTGAGAATCGAACCCAGTGCCTCACACGTGAGGCAAATACTCTACCACTGAGCCACAACCCCAGCTCCTTGTTTTTTTTTTTTTCACAATTATTAAGAAAGCCTATTTCCTTCCTTATTATTATTTTTTAAAAACTGTGTTCCACACAATTATTCCCCCACTGTATATAACACATAACTTGAATTGCCCAACAAGTGTGAATTTACCACATCTGCCAATTCAGTCTTGTGGATTTTTCCAATACTTGGAAATGCAATAAATTTGAGGGGAGAAGAGTACCAAACTTTTCTTAAATTCTCAGTCACTCTAACCTTGTGGATGACTTTCCTGGAATTGAATTTTCCTAACCCTGACAGACTAGCATTACCTGAAGCAACTGGTAGAGGAGTAAAATAAGACAACCAGGGTTTGGTTAATAGTCACTTGAATGTGCTATGATTAAGACTTCTGTTTCTAATACAATATTTTGGTTGTCTAAAATTTCCCAGATCTTGAAACTCTTGAGTAGCCCAGTTTGCTTCTGTCTTTCTAAACTTCACTGAATTCCAGTGAAATCTGTAATTTTTACTTCAAGGTTGGGCAGCTGATTGCATAAAGTTCTTGAACCTTTTCCACAATTCTTTCACTTATTTTGGTCAATGTCCACCAAGAGGAAGGCTTCAGATTATCTGATAAAATTCGCCCAGACAAGGCAGTGACAATGAACATGGACAATTCATCTGCACTCACTTTCTTCTCCCACTTGCACATCCTCCACTCGAAGAGGTTTTTGCCCATGGTCTCCCCAGTCACCTGGAGCACTTAGCTCTACAGGCCACGCCCTCTGGTCCTTTCAGCGCGCAGAGCCCAGCTTGAAGCACTGCCCACCTCCCCACGCCTCCTAGGCTCTGCTCCACGCTCCGCCCCCTTCGAGAGGTACTTCCAGCCCCCTCGCGCCCTGGCTCCGCCCCCTCCATCTCCCCAACGTCCTCGGCGTCGGGCCCGAGCCTGCGCCTGCGCCTGCGCTCTGGGGCCGAAGTCCGGGCGCGCCTTGGCTAGAACGCGGAGAGCGGCGGGCGGTGCAGCCAATGGGAGGTGGCGCTGCCTAGCGGCTGGGAGGCGGGGCCTACGCGGGTGTTAGGTTAGCGCGAGGCGTGACCTAGTTGACAGGCTCTGAGGTGCTGCTGTGGCGGCGGCCGCGGAGCTGAGGCGGGTGGGAGCCAGACCCAAACGCGGGCTGAGGGAAGAGGGCGGCAACTGGAGAGCGGCGAGCGGCGCGGGACGCAGAGCCTTTTTCACTTTTACCTTCCCGAGTGCTCCCTCCTACCCCTCCTACTCCACACACACCCTGTTTGCCCGTGAGCCTGGGGAACTTGCAGCTTAAAGCCAGCCACCCCCACGGCAACATGTACCCCAGCAACAAGAAGAAAAAGGTGTGGAGAGAGGAGAAAGGTAACCAGCCCGTCGAGTCCTGGGGGGTGCGGACGGTGGGGGTTGGGGTGGGGGCGGGGGTCAGGCAGTATGTGCCGCGGCGCCCTCCGCCCGAGCTCCCGCCTCGCGCTCTCCGGCCGGTGCCGCCTCCCTCTGGTGTCGGTGTGTACACACGCGCACACCCGCGCGCGTCTCGCCGTGCACGCGCCGCCCCCAGGCACCTGCCGCTCGCGCACGTGTGGGCGCACGCCCCTTTCTACCTCTGGCCGCACCTCGTCACTTCTGCCTAGGTGGGGCTGCTCTCGCCTCGCGGGCGGCGTGGAATCCCGGGGGGAGCCCCTTGGAGCGGTACAAGTTTCTGTGGATCCCAGCTGGGACTTTGGCACCCCTGGCTGAGGTGTCCCACGGACGCTTGTCCGCTGGCGGGCACTCAGGCTGCATTGCTGCTTAGGCTCGGCGCTCCTGAGCCCTCATTCATTCTTTCCTCTCTTCTGTCCTCTCTCCACCCTAGACTGGTAAAGTGTTCCCATTTTCAGGTGTTTACCCCCTTTCTAGGTCCGCTTCCCAGCTGCAGTGTGACTTTTGAAATCTGAAACTCTAGGGGAAACCTGAAAGGAGCATCTTGTCGGTGAGGATAAGTGCCTTTAGAGTAGTCTGAATGGGCCTTTCTCTCAGCAGGGTATTTCTGTGTTTTACATCCCCATTCATAGTCCGAAGTTGTTTAGTGGATCTGGATTGTATGTCACTCAGTGAATGAACCCATCTCTCAATTTTGTGCACATCAAGGTTTAGCCAAATCAGTTAAATTGACAGTGGCATTAATTCTTTTAAGACATTCTAGTGTATGATTCAGTTCCCTCCCTTCGTTTCTCTTTATTTTCTCTGTTATCACAAATTATATTCTGATGTGAAACTGGAGACTGGCATTTTTCCCTCACCTTTTCCACCCCTATTCTTTATTCTTTACGTTTCTTACAGATATGTAGCAAAAAGTACTTAAAGTACTTGTGTTGATACTTTTAAGATACGCTAAGCCTATATGTTGAAGATTAATTTCCTTGATAGTAGCTCTTTAAAGCTTGTAGATTTTTTTATTCCAAGTCCTGGCCTTTGAACGCGATGGCCAAACGGTGGAGGTAAGAAGGGGAATTAAAAAGAATCCTCTATATAGGGCCTACTTCCAACAATATATGAGAAAAGGTATGATCAGGAGGATTCGCCTCCCCCCAAAAAACTACCAGGAAGATTTAATGTAACTGTACAACACAATTAAAGTGGCCTTTAAAATATTGAAAGATGAGTGTGTTATTTAATTATGTTTTCATGATTATGAGCATGGAGAGCTAGAAATTCTGGTGTCACGGAACAAATGCTGTTGAGAATAAGAGCCTGATATATAAAATGGTATAAAATGATTTGATTTGTTTTTGCAGTAGTATTTACTTTATTTTCCACGTATGTTCAAGAAGGATACCTTGTGAGCATTGAAAAATCGTTTCTACCCATTTTTATTGGTGGTCTCGAAATGTTAGCTTTGTATTATTGAGGATTATGAAGGCAAAATAGTGGAAGACATTGTTTTCAATAGTATGAATCATTGATGAAATCTAGTGAGTACTTAAGAATTATCATTGTTATATTTGAAAAAAAAGTTCCTAAAGTAACAATGTTGTGATGGTTCCTTCATTTAACAGCTACACAGTTGGACTGATAAGCAGGCATTTCAAAATCTTTTTAATGTCTTTTTTTCTCTATTTCTTCTAAAGGAAAAATATAACCAAATTAATATTTTTTTAAATAAAGAAGTAGATGCACAAATAAGGCAATTAAAGTAGTTTTCTCTTATCCAAAACTAAGCTATTTTTGCATGAAGTTCAAAGGGAAGAGTTGATTTGAAACTTTAAGCTATGTCTTAGTGTTTTATCAGGATGTTTATATTGGGAAAATTTAAGTAAAAAAATCATATGTATTATTCCACCAAGAAGGCACAAAGAATTTCTAGTACAGTAGAGAAGTTTATCCAATTGAGGAGTTGATGGCATAGTGTTTTTGCAGTTGTTACTTAAAATCCAAAAGAAGGCTTACTCACTTTATTGAAATGTCAACACAATCTAGAGACATATTTAAATTCAGTATATCATCTAATAAGTAGATCTGTCTGCTTATATGTTTGGTTCACAGAGGAAGGGTTTATTAGAAAGCATTCTTTAAAATGCTTTCTTTAAAAAAAGAAGCATTCTTTAAAAAAAGTCTTATATAATGATAAAGAAACTATATATGTCTGTGGTCTTCAGTATGTTTCATTGTTGAAACAAATAGCTAAGGAGTGCTCAAGACCACATTTGTTAAGTAAACATATAGTATTTTAGCCCTAATTTAGAACTACTTAATGTGTATTTTTATTTCAAATTTTAGGACTTACTTTTGTTGTTTCACAATTGGTCTTGTTTTGTCTTTATACTTAAACTTTTAAATACATAAATGACAGAGGATAGGTTTCATTCTGTATGTACTTTCTGACATTTACAAAAACTATAAGTTGGTTAATGTCTTTCATCCTGATTTCTGATATTGTCATAATTCTATATTAGTAATCTAAGGCTTTAAAAGTAGTACTTCAGCAACTTACAGTCATCTTCTTTTTCTGTCTTTGTGTGATAATTCAAAATTTACCATTCCTTTCAGGCTTTCTACTCCTCCAGGACCCTATCTCCTTGTAATGCACTGATGATACTGTTATTTTAATTCACAGTGAAAATAAATGCCATAAAAATGAGCAGCCTGAACATTCTCTTCCTTTGTCATATTGGTTTATTTCTTTATATGTCCTTTAGGTTTTGTTCCTTTAGATTTTGTTCCTATTTTAAAGGAAGCACTTCTTTGTTTCTAAAATTAACCCCACTGCTTGTGTTCTTCATCCCATCTCCTGTATTTGAGATTTTATGCCATGATTTATTTGTTCTAAGGTATGTTTAGTTTCTCAGTGTCTTTATGTTTCTCTCTACTGCCTATAACAATTCTCACAGCACTTCACCTTGGAATTATTCTCCTTTGCCTTCTTTTGCTTAGTCCTCTGTAGCTTCCCTTGATTTCAGTTATATTCTAATGAAACATATGTGCCTAAAATCATTTAGTAATAACAATGATGATGGTATAGGAGGAGTTACCATTTAAATCCTGTTTGTGTGCTCAGCATTATTCTTACTGCCTTACATGGTTTATCTTGTTTGATTCTCACAACAACCGTATGAGGTAGGAAACTATAAAGTAGTATACTGGAGGGTTGAGAGCTTTGAACATAGTTGCCTGGGTTTGAATCCTAGTTATTGAGTTATATAGGACCTCACGTAAGTTATTTGACCTCTCAGCTTTATTTGCCTTGTCTGAAATTGGGAATAATACCTGCCTACTTACCTTAAAAGGAAACTTCAAGGAAGAGATGAAGAGCTCACACAGATTTGCATGCTTTAGATTACAACATAAATAGTACTGTGTACCACCTCAGTGGCATTGGTGTTCTAGTTAATAAAAGCAATGGCTTTTATAATTTTTTTTTGTAATTTTTATTCTTTGTAATCTTTATTCTTATAGAAAGATAATATTTCCTTCCTTCCACTGATTCAAATTCTTTTTCTTAATTTTTTCCATGTCACTGGGACCTTGTAACCTCATTTCATTGTTCATCTGTTTGTACCTGCTAAATATGCCTAAATGCTTTTTAAAATTTGTTTTAATTTTTATTGTTTTTGAGGTAAGATCCCTTCCCTTTTCTTTTCTCTCTTCCCTCATCTGTTTCTTTAGAATAGAAGTTTAGGTATAATTTCCAAATCTTTAGGTTAGACTTTTCTCCTAAGTTAAAGATTCTTTTTTTTTAAATTTTAATTTTTATGATTGATTGATTTATTTATTTAAATGCATTTCAAGTCATAGTACATATATAGAGCTCAATTTTCCATGTCTCTGGTTGCAAATAAGATAGAGTCACACCATTCGTGTCTTCATATATGTACCTAGGGTAGTGATGTCCATCTCATTTCCACCATTTTTGCTACTCCCATTCCTCCTCCCCCTCTTCCCCCCATCCAGAGTTCCTCCATTTCTCCCATTAAGTTCAAGATTCTTGATTTCAACTTCTTGAATGTCCCACAGGCACCTTAAACTCAATTTGTTGACCCTAATTACCCTACTAATGTGATTTGAATGTCACCTCTGATTAAAATACCTTCTTTTGATGTGGTTGAGAAAGAGCTAGTTGTAGGAGTGTAGAAAGTATTGATTTTTCATTTCTTGATCATTTGTACTTACATTAATATTTCTGTAGTTTCTGTGGATTTTTTTTTTTTTTTTTTGAGGCTAGGTCTTCATATTTTGCCCAAGCTGGTCTTGAACTTTTATGCTCAAGTAATTCTCCCAGCTTAGCTTCCAGAGTAGCAGAGGCTACAAGCATGCACTACCACTTTCATACCTAGCTTGAAAAGAATCTTTTAAAGTGATTATTTTGCTAGGATTAATTTCCTTGAACTAGATACTATGCATTTTTAAGTCTATTCATCTAAACTATAGTGCCTTGTAATAAGCCAAAAGAGAATTATGGTGAGAGCATGACTGTCATTCTCTATGTTGTGATCTTTGGTAAAAGTATAATGATACACAACAGCTGACCTATAGAGTGAGGATGCTGGTGTTAGTTTATATGTTGAATATTAGTAAATCTTAAATTCTTCCTTGTTTTTAAGATTAAAAAATAAATTTTTTTTTGCATACGCACTGGGATATGCATAATCAACTTTGAATATTAGTGGTCTGTTCTATAGGGTAAAGTTAAACTGCTCAGCATGATGTACAAGTTCCTATATAGCTTTATTTTGTTTTCAGCTATTTTTCACTTCTGTGGCCAATCACCTTCTGGTACCATATCTTCCATTTTCATTAAAGTAGTCGCTTTCCTTATCTTTGTTAATACTGTTCTGTTAGTCAAAATGTCCTTCCTTTCTACCTCTTCATGGCAAAACTCTCATACTCTTCATGAGTCATCTTACATGTCACTTTTTTGGGGGAGGTTTTCCTGACAATGTAATATATTATAGTATTAATAGCATAGGCTTAAGGTGAAAGTGCACTTTTATTGCTAATGGCCTTGTAGAATCAAGGAATTATTTTGGTGGCTATCTTTTTTTGTGCTTTCACTATTTATACATACCTGTCTTCATTTTTTTTTTCTTTTATTTGGTACTGGGAATCTAACCCAGGGGTGCTTTACTACTGAGCTACATCCTCAGCCCTTTTTATTTTTTATTTTGAGACAGGGTCTCACTAAATTGCTGAGGGTCTTGTGATCCTCCTGTCTCAGTCTCTGGAGTTGCTGGGGTAACAGGTGTGTTGCACTACCATGCCTGGCTTGTGTTACTGTTTTTAACTTTACCTATGTAAGTATTATTTTGTATGTTTTTTTAAAAATATTTTTTTAGCTGTAGATGGACACAGTGCCTCTATTTTATTTATTTATTTTTATGTGGTGTTGAATATCAAGCCTAGCACGTCACATGTGCTAGGCAAGGGCTCTACCACTGAGCCACAACCCCCGCCTCTAATTTGTATATTTTTAATTTTCTCTTTTGTCCTGTGAACTCAAGGTTAAGGATCACCTTTGTAGCTAGGGTGTATAAACATATCACCTGACAGATACTAGGCTGTTAGTAAATATTGATTGAAAGAATAAATAATTTTACTTATTTCTTAGACCATCGTGAGATTGTCTTCTTCATCAGGCTTTGTTTTTATTTTTCTTGCTATTAAGTTAATTTGACACCCCTTAATACTCAAATATGATATCATATTTGGATTTGCATTTTGGTGTACGTCAAGACCATACTAAGTCTTTGGTTAGTTTAACATGGTTAGTATTTAAAGTATAACATAATTCCCAAGCTTAAAAGTTAAATACAAATGGAGATTCTGCTTTTATTTTGCAAGAACGTTTACTGAAGATGACCTTAGAGGAGAGACGCAAAGAATACATAAGGGACTATGTTCCCCTCAACACCATTCCATCGTGGAAGGAGGAGATGAAGGGCAAGAACCAAAATGATGGTAAGTTTCTCAGAATATTTTTTTAGGTACAAACTGTTCCCATTTATTATGACTCTTACAAGACAATTGTTGACAGAAATGAATAACATTTGAGAAAGAGATGACATTTTATTTTGCTATTTAAATTTTGCTTATCATTCAGTTGTTTTTAGTAATTTATCATCTGTTAAGTGTAGGACTGTACATTAACATAATTTGTGTTCTGAAATATATAATGTCTATAATATGGTACTCTTTCACAGGTACCTTTCATTTAAAAAAAAACAATTATTCTGCAGGAGTTTTTAGAGCAAATGCTATTAGAGATATGTTGCTCTGGTGGTGTGGCATTTTGAGTTTGGTTTTATTAGTTTCATTTTTATTGTGTTTATTTTAAGGATTGCATATTAATTCAAAAAGTATATTAGGAAGAAGAGAGAAAAACCAAGTAGGATTTCATACTCAATAGAATTTTGGAGATATATGTTTTGTGGGGTGATATTATGTCTGCATGTAAAAATTTGTATGACAAAATTTACTCCAAGTTTTTGTCATTTGATGAGAGTCTAGATGGTGTTAGAATATAGTGAAGTTTTAAAGATTAAAAAGGCACATGAAAAAGTTTCTAAACACACATAATAAAGTTAATGGATGTTTAACATGCTTACCTCAGAATTAACTCTCACTGGTATTAATAATCTGGATATAAAGTTGAGACAAACAGGGTACTTTTTAGGGGGCTTAATAGTTGAGCAAGGAAAATTATTTTATAAAATGAACTTGGACTATGTTAATTTCATAGATCATGGTCTTAGATTGATGGAACTATACAGGGTACAGAGCACCTTGTGCCCTGAAAATGAAGACAAACATGGAATTCTATGAATAAAATCTGTAGGGAGCAACATCCAAATTAGGCTTTGTTGTTTTTGAAGAGAATACATTATTGGGCTTTAGATAGGGTTTTGTGTTTTTAGAAAGGCAAAGCATGTGGGGATGGGCGTGAAAAGCTAGGAATTCTTTTAGACCTTATGTTACCTAGAAATGTTTGATACTGGGCAAGCTGGGTAGTGGCTCCACCATAAGGTTCTAAGGGGGCCATTGTACAACCTGATTGGAATGTTCACATCTGACCTGTCTGTCCAGTGTCTTAAGTAAATCTAAGTTGTTTTAATAATGGTCTGATTAAGACACCATTGAAAGAAAAGTTAGTGGAAAAGTAGTGGAAAGAATACAGGGCTAGAAGTCAGGGAGATGAGTTCTGGGCTTTGTCTGACCTGGAGCCTTGTATCTCTTCATGTTTGGATCTTGGTTATTGTTTTTTCTTCTTTTGTTTATAAGCCACTAGTGTTGAATACTTTAGCCATAATATTTTATTTATGGATTATAAATATTCCTCTTTCTAGTGCTTCATTCATCTGATTACCTTTCTTGGTTGCTGATTTAGCTGTTCAGTTTTTTAAGAATATAGTACATGATGTTATTTTTAGCAAATTTTGCCCTTTGATATAGATGTGGAATCCTATTCTTGCCAAAACAATTGACAAAGCAGTGGTTGATACCCAGGCTGCTTGCCCTGTGTTGGACTTAATTACCTGTTCATGGAAGCTTGGCCTCTCTATTGGCTACTTCCATTTAAGAATTCAACAAGTAACACTGTAGGGTAGAATTGTATTGTTAGAGAACTCAGAGTTGAATGTTTTTAGAGATACCATGTGCCAAATAGTGTTCCCCAAATTAGAGAATACACTGAGAATAGTACCTGATATGTTTGGATGCTGTATATTTAATCCTGTCTCTTAGTCTGAATTTTATAAATGAATCACAACTGCTGTGTGTATTTCATTTTTTTTTCCCTTAAAGCTTTTTTGAACTTGAAATACCTTCATGGGAAACTAGGTGATGTCATCAAAATTATATTTCTGTTAAAACAATGTTTTATTCTTTCATCTAAAATCTGAAATGTTACTTGCTCCACTCTTTTACAATCTAGAAACTGGTGTCTGGCCTCTTCCTTGTTTGTGAAATGGAATGGCTCATTCTATAAGTAATGTTTGTTAATTTCTTTATATTACACACATCTTTCAGATGTACTTTCTTATTATAACCTATTCAGTGCTTAATTATAACAAAATACTAGTGAAGAGAGCCTATTAAGTATTATAATAGTTTAAAAGATCTTTAGGGCTGGGAGTATAGCTTAGTGGTAAGAGCATTTGCATAGCATGCCTGAGGTCCAGGCACTGGATCCCTAGCACTGGGAAAAAAAAAAAACACTAAAAATATAAATTCAGAGCTGGGCACATAGGAACATAGCTATAGTCCCAGCTATTAGGGAGATTTCTCTGAGGCAGGAGGATCACTTGAGGCCAGGAGTATTAAAAAAAAAAATTTAAGTGTGTGTATATATATATTTCACAAAGAATGATACAGGAACACTATACGTATATAGGTATATTTTGAAATGTTTAAAATCATTGCTTATAATTATGTATATAAGTAGATATTGATGTTTACACAAGTTTAATTTTTAAAATATACTTTAAACATTAAAAGATGTCTCTAATTTCTTTTCATTTAGTTTTTAATTTGTAGGAAATGGACAATATTTATTGGGTTTGGAAAGTATCAATTTTAAATTCAGTAGTTTTTCATTACTCTTGTTTTCACAGAGGGTCATTTTGGCCTTACTATCCATGATTATACGGAAAATTCTTAAGCTTTTGTTTTAAAATTTTTCCTTTACTCAAATTTCTTTTAGTTAAAAACTTACTAGCTTATAATAGACAGTTAAAAAAGAGTGGAGTGACCCAATGTGTAACAATTTTGATTTTAAGCCTTCCTAAAAGATTTAAAAGGAGACCACAAATTGCTAAACAAGATAAAAATCAACGTGTGTGGAATGGAGGAAGCAAGTAGATGTTATTTTTTACCTTGATTTATTATTTTGGTAATATTGAAAAGTTATGGATCAGAAGAAGAAAGAATGGGAGGAGACTCCCCTTCCCTTCCCACAATAGCTCATTACAGTATATCATTTGCTTATTGTTCATTTACATATTTTTAAACTATTATTAGCAAATCTTTGGAATTATATGCTTCCAATTACGTCTTTTTCTGTTAGCAGTTGGGTAATATTCTATTTCATTTGTTTGTTGCTATGTTGTAGGAAGTTTTAAAATGCTTGTCTTCTATTATTCTCTGTCGCTAATACCTGGAATAAGGCCTTATGTGTAGGTGGGCTCGGTCAGTGTGCTTAATAAGGATGCTTTGGAGGTTTATTGTCTATGAGGGACAATCTTCAATTTTCTATTTCCCAACCAGTTTTAATCATGGGCATTAAAAAATGTATGTGTAAAGAGAGTTGTATAATAAACCTTCATGCATTCAGCACCCAATTTCAACAGGGAATACACAGCCAATTTTATTTTATCTATGTCATTGCTCCTTGGATCTTCTCCCCAGACTGTTTAGAAGCAAATCATACATATCTATAATGTACATACATATGCATATGGATGATCTTTAAAAGAGACACTGTTTTGTTGTTTTAATAGAACTACAATGTTGTTACCACATGTGAAATTAGCACAGTAAGGGCTGGGGTTGTAGCTTAGTGTAGAGCACTTGCCTAGCACGTGTGAGGGCACTGGGTTCTATTCTCAGCACCACATGTAAGTAAAATAAAGGTTCACTGACAACTAAAAAAAAAAATAAATTAAAAAATTAGTACATTAATATAATTAACTACTAAATGAGTACATTTTTCTCTTTGTCTCATAAAGGTATTTTTTTAACAGTTGATTTGTTTGAATCAAGATTTAAACAAGGTTCTTGTATTACAATTAATCAGTAGTTTTAAGTCACTGTTAATCTAGTTAGTTTTATTTCTGTCTTTTTCTTCTCCCTTATTATTTATTTGTTTAATACTCTAAGCTGTTTATTCTGCAGAAATCTTCAATTTTTTTTGCTAACTAGATCACTGTAGTACATTCTAATGTTTCTGTTTCTTAGAGTTAACAGTTCTATCCAGAGATATATAGAACATATTAAAAGACTTATGTTCAAAATTTTTTGAAAGAATGTTCTGTGGATTACTGTACATCTTTTTGCATCATATCACAAAGCACATAATGTCTTGAGTACTCTCTGTATGGTAATAATATTGATCACTGGATTCAAGTATTGTCAGTCTGATTTATCTAACTGTAAAGTTTCCTATCAATTTTTTACCCTAAGTAGCCATTGATGATTGTTACTAGGATATTTTATTTTATATTAGGTATTGCAGAATAGTGTTTGAATTTTGTGTTTCCTTCATTTATTAGTTGGACTTCTATAAGAAGTACTTTTATCAGCTCTTTTGTCATTGTAGACAAAAGAGGAAGAATAAAAATTTTAGATTTACCTTATTTACTAGTTTTTAGATTGAGTTGATTCCCTGATAATCTTCCAAAGGTGATCAAAGAGTTCTTTCTAAATTTTGACTGTCAATTTGAATCTCAATCTCTCTTTTACCTCTCTCACCTCTACCTTCTCCCTCTCTTTCTCACATATATGTTGAGTGAGGTTGCTTCAGTAGTTAAATTTACAGAGGATGTGTTGAAAGTGTAGCTTCCATACAAACAAAATAAACTAGTTCCAGGATATAATAGAAAGACAAGTCAGATATAGATATATAAATTGTTGAATGGATAGATAAAAGATGTCATTGCTTCTTTGTAGTGATAACAGTTCTAGTTTTGGGGTTTAATTTGTATGTGTTCTGTTTTTCTTTGCTTTTTCCATGATAAGGTTCCACTGAATACCATCCAGAGAAGAAATATTATTCTCCGAATGAAGCAAAGCATTGGCAAAGAGTCTGCCAGGCATATGCTAATGTTTGACTGTCAGGGAAAATAACTATGGTTATAAGTTTAGAATGTCTTTGAAGTCATTATTGTGAATGTTTGAATATCAATGGTGGAAATAAAATAATAAATGATGAGAATGAGTTAGGTGAAAACCATATGATTATTTTACTCAAGTATGAGAAAATATTTTAAAAAATTGTCATTTAGAAGGAAATTTCGTATTTCATATTTTATATGTATGTATATATTCAAATCTGCTTTATAAATCATTTGGAAAACATGTAACTATAAAATATCTGAAACATGTAGTCTTTGGAAGTTTGACTTTCCACTCCATTTTTTTGAGTGTTATGGAAATATTTTGATATGTGTAGGTTGATTAGAGGCACATTTATAATCTTTTTTATATTAAACATTAGCACAATAGCCTAAAAGTTCAGCCTTATTTTTCTCTCCTTTTCATCAAACTAATTTCTGTCTTATTTATTTCTGCCAGAAATGATGAATGTCCAAAGAAAAGTTAAGTTCAAACTTCTGAATCTCTCAGTCTATTCACTTTTACATCTAATTTCAGTATAGGTATTGAATTTTGTATTATTTTACTTATGTCCCAAACTAATTTTTTTTTTCTCTCTCTCTTTTTTTTTTGGACGGGGGGAGTGGGCATACCAGGGATTGAACTTGGGAACACTCAACCACTGAGCCACATCCCCAGCCCTATTTTGTATTTTATTTAGAGACAGGGCCTCACTGAGTTGCTTAGTGCCTCACCATTGCTGAGGCTGGCTTTCAACTCTTGATCCTCCTGTCTCAGCCTCCCAAGCCACCCAAGCTAATTTCAATGTAGGTGTTGAAGTTTTGTATTTTTTACCTTATGTCTCAAGTTAAAAGTGATATTTAGAAATAATCAAAAGAAGGTATATATTAATCAAATCCTCTTTTAGCAAATTTGTAGCAACTATTTTTGAATGTCAGTATGTTTATTAATCTTCAGGAGTATGGAAATAATATAATCATTTATACTACAGAATATTACATGGAGGGGGTGAGGGACCATAATGATAATAGAAATTTAAAAAATTTGAATATCTAAGGTAAAGTAAATTCTGCTCCATATTTGTAAACTATGTTAACTGCAAATTATTTTATTAAATGTTGGATAGTTGTTTGTTAGAAGACAGAATATAATTCAAAATGATGAACAGTTTGGAAAATGGCTTTAAGAATAGGATGGAATTAAGTAGAGATAAAAATTGGAACAGAATATTTCTTAATTTCTCTATATCAACCCCTTTTTATATTATCATGTTCAGTTTGAGCATAATACTTTAATCTGTAGAGTAGAAGATGATTCAGGGCAAAACACTGCAGCTTCTTGGATACAAATCCTTTATTTTGAGTAGATGGTGATTTTATATTTCCCTTATAAATGATCTTAAAATGAATTTAATTAAAAATTTTGTATTTACTTCAAGTAACTAAGAGCACTGTCTTATTCTTTAAACAGTTATGTATAACGTTTCCATTACCTGCAAAGATGTACAGCTAGAATTTATATTAGAAAGACATTTTTCGTTTTAGAAGTGAAGATAACGACTGAAGAATAGAATTCTACTTGGCCTCCATTATCATCTGGACTCTCTTTTCCTCTTTGTCCTCTTATTATACCAGTCCCTTTCTTGGCTTTTGCATTTAGCCATATTGTCTTTCTGTTTCTTGAGTGTGCTGGGTTACCACACACTACTGAGCCTTTATTTGAAATTTTGCTCATCACTCATCGTACCTTCTTAATTTTGTCATCTTTCAGTGCTGAGCCCAAAAGCCTTCTATTCTCTGTGAACTCTTCTTGCTTCCTTGCTCTGGAACAGTTTATTATACACTTTCATAAAGCTGTCTTCTGTTTCACTGAATGTTTATATCAATTGGTTTTTATGTACTCAGCAGTGGGATTATCTCATTAGGATATGTCTCCTTTATGACACTGTAATTACCTTGAATATAGGACTGTATTATCTTAACTCTCCTTTTTATCTCTGGCATCTGGCATCGTGCTTGGTATATGGTAGGCACTCAGTGAATATTTGTTGCATGAATTGAATAAATGATAAATTGCATTTACCTGTTGGTTTTTTCATGCAGTATTTTCTATCTTTCATGTATTGGAAAAATTCACATAGGAACGAATGCTTAGAAATTAAGCCAGATGTTTTTTAGTATAGGCAATAAATACTCTACATCTTTTGAATATAAGATTGATTTTATTAAGTTTTAGATGTGAAACATTTCAATAAGATTGTACGAAACTATTAGATATTTAACTAGTTGAGACAAGGATAAGAATTCATGTATGTGTTCTAGAGCATTGTATATTTTTATAGTATTTAGTAACTGAGTATCATGCTTTCAGCTTCAGCAAGCTTTATTGCTAACAGCCTAAGTTAAATGAGTGAAAATGTAGACACTTAAGCTTGTTATGTATATATTTTTAAATGTGGAATAATAATTTTAAAGTGTTGATTTTCAAGGCATTTGCTTTAATAGTATTGTTCCTTGAGATATCAGTCAAATGTGAGAAATTAATTTAATACTAAATCCTGTCTAAGTCCTTTACTGAGTTAGTTGGTTTGCTTCAAAAAAAATCCTTGACTATTGACAGAATTTGGTTCCCTATGGAAGAATTAATAACTAACTAAATAAATAACTAAATCAATTACAAGGATTTTGAGAATGGTATTTACATTGAAAAGTTCTGTATAATATTCTTATGGGGGTATGAATACAAATCCTTTATTTTGAGTAGATGGTGATTTTATAGTATTTAGTCAAGTATTTGTGAGGTAAGGTTAACTTGTAAAATGGAGAAAAAAAGATTGAGAATTTTATGGGAATTCACGAATCACTATATAGTTCTGTTATTTCTCTGCTTTATTTTCCTCTGGGTTCTTTCCAAGATTATTTTAACAATGCATAGATAAGATTTTTTGTGCGCTGCACGATTTACTGTTATGTAAATTGTCGTTGTATTAAACTTGTTTTTGAAATAATTGGAAACAAACCCCAAATACCTTTTAATAAAGGTATAAATAAATACCTTTTAATAAAGGTAATAAATGCCTTTTGATAAAGATGAATTGCTATTAAGAACAGAAGATGAAAAGTTTTCTGTATATTTTGTAGGTCTGTGACTTAATATATGTGCTATGTTAATTTTATTTTTAACACATTAAATTAATTATACTAATAAATATGGATTTTACCTAAATATATTTTGGCCTGTACATACAGATTAGGAGAGATTACAGACTCAGTCTTAAAGTGTTGCCATTTTCATTGCATTTGCTTTAGTAGTAGTGTTCCTTGAGACATCAGTCAAATGTGTGAAATTAATTGAATTAATTAATTAAATTAATTAAATTTGGCTACTGGTGGTAGCCAAAGCCAACCTCCCTCCACCCTTTTCCCCCCTGACAGTTTTTCTGTGTGAGTCTTTATAATGCCTTTTCTACCCTCTTCCAAATTTATTTATTAATTTCAAATTGACAGATACAGTTGTATGTATCTTATAATGTCTGTCTTTTCTAAAGTAGTAGTTGTTTCTTTTTTTCATTTTTTTGTGGTGCTGGAGCCTCATGCATGCCAAGCCAATAAATACTCTACCATTAAACATACCCTCAGTCCTAGTTATTGGATTTTTGTATAAGTGTTCAAAATAAGAAGTTACATACGGCCTATTGTCTTATCTAAGTCTTTGATTTAGAAACAGGTTGGGGATTACTGATGTAATAACTATAGATAATAAGTACAGTTCAACAAAAGTAATCATATACATGTCACAGTAGTGGAAAACTGTAGAGTTTTGAGCAAAAGTAGAAACTTTAATTTGATGAGAATGATATTGTTTGTAACAATGCATATAATGATTTACAGGGTAGAAGTTTCCATTCTTTAACATCCTTTGTTTCTCCAAAATTACCCACTTATATTTTTTTTCCTGCAGCAGATTTATCTGTCTTTTCATACTTTATACTTTTTAAATTTTACCTTCAGTACTGGGTATTGAAACCAGGGGTGCTCTACCACTGAGCTATATCCTGAGCCCTTTTTGTTTTTTATTCTGAGACAGGTTCTCCCTGAGTTACCAAGGGTATTCTTGAACTTGTGATCCTCCAGCTTCAGCCTCCTGAGTTTCTGGGATTACAGGCGTGTGCCACCGTGCCCAATTCTGTCATTACCTTTTCTGTGTCTGCTTTTCACACCAATTCCTCACTTCATTTCTCTGTATCCTTTAATAATTCAGTACATCTTTTCTTAATTAATATTTGCTGCTCTTTTTAGGGGGTTCTCCAGCTTCTAAATAATGTACTTTTCTTATTGTGGTAAAATATATACAACATAAATTTTGCCATATAGCTTTTTTTTGTAGTATTGGGTAATTATTTTTACATTTGTAATTCAGTGACATTAAGTACAGTTACAGTGCTGTATCCATTTTCAGAAATTTTGCATAGTCCCAAATGGAAATGTTGTGCCCATGAAGCATAACTACCTATGTTTCCTTCTCTACCAACTCCTGTTACTCTTTATTCTGTTGTTTGTCTCTGTGAGTTCGGAGTACCTCTAAGTGGAATCCTAATAGTATTGGCATATTGCACTTAGCATACTGCTTTTCTAGATTCATCCATATTGTAGCATGTATCAGAATTTTCATCTTTTTAAAGGCTGAAGAGTATTCCATTTTATGTATATGTAATGTTCTGTTTATTCGTATATTGGACATTTGAGTTGTTTCCACTTATTAGCTATTGTGAATAATGCTGCTGTGAACACTGGTGTATAAGATTTTTTTTGGGGGGGCGTACTGGGAATTGAACTTAGAGACACTCAATCACTGAGCCACATCCTCAGACCTGTTTTGTTTTTTACTTAGAGATGGGGTCTCTCTGTTTTGTTTTTTACTTAGAGATAGGGTGCTTAATGCCTCGCTTTTGCTAAGATTGGCTTTGAACCTGTGATTCTCCTTCCTCAGTCTCTTGAGCTACTGGGATTGCAGGCCTGTGCCACTGTGTCTGTCTACAAGATATTTTTCAGTCTTTGTTTTCAGTTCTTTTGGTATGTAACTAGAAATGGAATTGCTGGATCATATGGTGACTCTATGCTTAAGTTTTTAAGGAAACAGTGCTATTTTCCACAATGGGTGTATCATTTTACATACCATCAGTACATAGGAGATCCAGTTTCTTCACATTTTTGGCTGATACTTGTTATTGTTGATTGTCTTTACAGAGGCTTTTTGACCATCTGTATGTCTTCTTTGGAGAATGTCTGTTCAAGTCCTTAGACCATTTTTGATCTGGGTTGTTTTTCTTTGTTGTTGAGTTCTGGATATTAATCGCTTGTATCTACATGACTTGCAATATATCCCCCCCCATCTGTGGGTTGTCTTCACTGTCTTACTGCTGTGCTTTGATTAAAAAGTCAAATTTTGATGAAATGCCTTCTCTCAATGTTGCTTCGAAGGTTCTCTGGAAAATCTTAGGGGAAAGGAAAAAGAGAATTGTATTGAAGCTAGTCTTCTATCTCCAAGGATAGTTGATACAGTCCTAGCTAAGATTTTTATGAGCAAGGAGTGGAAGTGAAACATATGACTTCTTTTTTGTACATGTGACTTTCACTCATGTGTCTTATACTCAATCTCAGTCATATGGCCATATTTATTTCATTAAAAGAGAATGTAAATTGTGATATTTAGTTTTGAAAAAGGTGATGTGGAGGTAACATGGGTGACTCTAGCTACCTTTAAAAGGTCAAAGGGAACATTTTGAGGCATTGGCTCAAAGTTATGAGAATTTGAATTTACAACAATATAGAAAAAAATAAGATATTAGCTGCTTCTGAATGTTGTCAACTTTGACATTATATTTTCTGTCATTGGAAGTGTGTATTCCTGGAGGTTCTGGATAAAAATCACTCAGACATAATAAAAGGAATTCATTCACTGGGAGATGATTGGACAATATATTTTGTAATGTGTTTTGACTATTAAGATTTTTATTCTAAAACAACTTAATTTGGTATTTAGTGTTTTTTTTTTTCTATTCCCCAGTAATGTAATTTAACAATAGTTTCTGTTGGGAATTGAAGCACCTATGAGTTTAGTTTCTTTTCTTTCTTTTCTATTTTTTGTTGTTAGTAAAAGGCAGACAACTAAATGCAGATCAGCATTTTATTTCTAATTAAGTGATTAAATACACTGAGCCAAGCCAGTCTTTGAAACACTGATTGGCACAGAGGGAGGATGGAGCTAAGGAATGGTATTTTTTTCTTTGCAAATTTTACTTGCAAAATATTACACCTGATTTTCCTCGAAGCACAATCTTCTATCTCTAATGAATACTTCTAAAGGACTGGGGATGTTGCTCTGTGGTAGAATACTTGCCTAGCATACAGAGGTCCCTGGGTTCCATTCTGAGCACCACAAAAAAGTCCATTTGTTGCGTTTTCTGAGGGATTAGTTGCTAAAAGGGCCACTGTGGATTTTACTTTTAATAATAATAAATGAAATTTTCGATAAATGGCTCACCTTTTCGTTCTCTTTTCCATTCTTGCCTCTTTTTAAAATTTTGTTATTGACGCAGAGCTGGTGACCAGACTTTTTGGAATAATTAGTGAACAGTTAAGTGAGGAATTGTTTTTTCTCCTTAGTAGTTTAAATGATCATTACCGAGATTCTTAGTATAGCTTTGGGGAGCAAATTAAATAGTTAGATAAAGGAAAGCCTACTTTTAGGGAGGAGAAGTAGGTCAATATACTTTTTTCTTATTTTTTTTTTCCATATACCCAAATCTAGATGTCAGGTTGTCAAAGGTTTTCTTCTATACATTATCTATAGTTATCTATGCATTATAACTATAACACTCCTAATTTAGTTTTGGCCACACATAGCTTGCTAATAGCTCTATTCTGGGATTTAAAGAGTGTTAAACTCTGTTCATGGTATGCTCTGAGTTGGTTTATGTAGACTTTTCAAAGTAATGGAAGCAATGTGATGAAAGCATATCTTTTTCCTAAACAGAGTTGTAACATTCTTCTAAATATTTCTGTATCTCTGTGAGAAAGATCTTCCTATATTTTTCTGGCACTATTCCTAATATGCCATATGAAGTAGTTTGTATTTAAAAGTAAGTGTGTAGTATCTCAGTATGCGTATGGATTGGATTTTACTAATTTGATAATGAAAAAGTATTTAAAAGTAGTTAAGTCTGATTTTTGTCCATTAATTGGCATTAGCCACTTATTTAAGGCTCTAATTATTTCTAAATTGAATTATAATTATTTACAGGTAATGAATTCTAATTATTTATGCAACTTTCCTTTAAATTTTCTTTGTATTAATTAAAAAGTTATTTTAAAGCCAGGCATGGTGACACACGCCTGTAATCCCAGCACTTTGGGTGGCTGAGACAGGAGAATTTCAAGTTCAAAGCCAGCCTCAGTGGCAGCGAGGCACTAAGCAACTCAGTGAGACCCTATCTCTAATTAAAACACCAAAAATAGGGATGGGGATGTGGCTCAGTGGTCGAGTACCCCTGAGTTCAATCCCTAGTACCGCCCCCCAAAAAAGTTATTTTAAATGTGTTAAAACTAATTATATATCATTTTATGCTAGTTATTATTTTATATTGTGTGGTATGATATAAAGCTATTGGAAACTACTCTAAGTGGTCACATCTATATATTTACATCCCTATGTATTTAAATTTGTTGTATTTTACTAGACTGAAGAAGTACATTAAATCATCATTGTAAACCATTTAAAAGACATAAAAACTTTGAGTTAAAAATGTGAGTCTCTCCAGTTCAAAAAAGGTAAATGCTGTTAGTGTTTAAGTGATTACCTTTCTGGACCTTATGCATTTTTAATTTAATTTAATGCAGCATCATATCAGGTATTCTTATAAGCATTAAGAAATAGTAGGGAGTTTTTATGAAAGCCTAAAAACTATATAAAATAAGTAATAATGTATGGGAAATTAAGGCCCAGAGAAGTTAACTAATTGCATAGTTAATCCAGCCAGTCTGGCTCTAGGTAGAGTCTGTTCTCTTAGTCATGCTGCCTCTTATATTTTTATAAATACACTATTGGACATACACTTGTGTATAGTATTTTGCTAGTTTTTAATGTAAAAACTATTACACATGGTGCTTTGGAGCTTGCTTTTTACCACTTAAAACTATGTTTTGATGAGTTTTTTTTGTTTTTTAAAAAAATGGCTATATGCTTTTCCATAACTCATTTAAATTTATTTATCATAAATTGTTCTTGAAAGACTTGGGTTTTTTCAAAGTTGTGAACAAAGTTGCAGTGAATATGTTTGTAATCTGTGTGTGTGTGTGTATTTCTTGTGGGATAAATTCTGAAAAGTGGAATTGTTGAGCCACATGCAGTTCATATTTAAAATTTTGTTTCTCATAATGTTGCCAGCAAAGGTGTGATGAATCCTTGAAATTTTTGCCAGAGAAGGTAAAAACTGCTAAAACTTTGCTGTTGTTACTTGCATTTCTTTAAAATTTCCTATTTTTTAGTCATTTGAGTTTCTTTTGTCAATTGACCATTTTTTATTGTGTTGTCTTTTTTTTATGTTTAACTTTGTAAATGTCACAACATTTTAAAATTTGTTGGTGAATGCTATACAGTCTGCTGTAGAGTAACTGTAGAATGATTACAAGTACAGACCTAAACCAGCCAGCCAGGCTAAATTCTAGATCTGCAACTTCTTCAGGAATGTTGCTTAACTTTGTACCTTAGTTTCTTCATATATAAAATGAGATTATTGGTGGTAAACCTCAAGAGATTATTGTGAGGATTAAAATAAATTAGTAATTACAAATGGCATTAAAACCGTTTCCAAGCTTTAGTAACGGATCTCTAAGTACCAGCATTTTTAATCGTTAAATTATTAACACAATTTTAGTCCAGTGTTTGTTTTTAAAAAATGTCTTTTTCATTGTAGGTCTAAATCAAGATGTTCTTCATTCTGATTAAAATATATTTAAAATTTATTCAAATGATTGGCTTTTTACTTGAAGTTTCTTTTATGTAAGGAATTTCTTTTTTGTGTGTGTTCTGAGGTAGGTGGTCTTAAATTCTTCTGTCTTTCACTGACTTAAAATGTTGTCTTAGTCCTATGTATGCAAACTGTTTCTTTACCCTTCATTCCATTTCATTATTCCATTTGTGACCTGTTTGTGAATTCTTGTATCAGTATGCCACGGTAATAATGACTAAAATTTCTTTATATATTTTGATTTGATTTGGGACAAATCCACTCTCATCCTTCTGTTTCAAACTTTTTATGACTTTTAAAATATACTTTTCTAGCTTATTTTAAATGATTCTATTGTTTGTGGAATAGTCACAGAGTCCTATTTCTAATCTATTGAGTAATCTTACCAAATCTTGCACAGGTTGATATCTTTACAATAGTGAGTATACTTATTCAAGAATAAATCTTTGCAAAAATTAGTAAATATGAAACATGCAGAAGAGTCAGATGGAACAGCATAAAATGAATATTAAGCCTGTATCCCAGCCTCACTCCCCAGACCTGTAACCATTCATGCTGCATGTATTTTCCAGAACTTTTATTTATATAATGTATATGTAGAACTCTTCCTTCCTTTTTTATTAAGTATACACAAAATTGTGCTTTAATATTCTTCTTTCACCAGTATCTTTTCTCTGTTTTGTAATCTACCATGAAAATATTTTCATAAGATATTCCATTGTACCTCATTAGTTTTCCTCCAGGTTTTTTATTGGTACATTATAATTATACAAAATAGTGGGATTTGTGGTTACACATTTGTACATGCACACAATATAACAATATGATTTGGTCAATTTTGTTTCCTAGTACCTCCCTTTTCCCTCCCTACATCCCTCCCCATGGTCCCTTTTTCTATTCTACTGGTCTCCCTTCTAGTTTTATGAGATCACTCCTCACCTTCTTTCTCCCTTTTTTACTTTCTAGCTTCCACATGACAGAAAACATACAACCCTTGACTTTCTGTGTTTGGCTTATTTTGCTTAATATAATGTTCTAAAGTTCCATCTATTTTCCCGCAAATGACAAACTCCTAGGCCTATACCCTAAAGACTTAAAAACAGCATTTTAATAATATTGATTTTGCCTGCCCAAGAGCATGGGAGATCTTTCCGTCTTCTAAGGTCTTGTTCAATTTCTTTCTTTGGTGTTCTATAGTTTTCATTGTAGAGGTCTTTCACCTCTCTTGTTAGATTGATTCCCAGGTATTTTATTTTTTTTTGAGGCTATTGTGAATGGAGAGTTTTCCTGATTTTTCTTTCAGAGGGTTCATTGCTGATGTATAGAAATGCATTTAAATATTGGTGTTGATTTTATATCCTGCTACTTTGCTGAATTCATTAATTCTAGAAGTTTTCTGGTGGAATTTTTTGGATCCTCCAAGTATAATATCATATCGTCTGCAAATAATGATAGTTTGAGTTCTTCTTTTCCGATTCGTATCCCTTTAATCTCTTTTGTCTGTCTAATTGCTCTGGCTAGAGTTTCAAGGACTATATTGAATAAGAGTGGTGAAAGAGGGCATTCCTTTCTTATTCTCATTTTTAGAGGGAATGCTTCCATTTAGTATGATTTAGTTTTTCTCCATTTAGTATGATGTTGGCCTTAGGTTTAGCATAGATTGCTTTAACAATGTTGAGGTATGTTCCTACTATTCTTAGTTTTTTTAGTGTTTTAAACACTACAGGGTGCTGTATTTTGTCAAATGCTTTCTCTGCATCAATTGATAAAATCATGTGATTCTTTAAGTCTATTGATGTGATGGATTATGTTATTGATTTCTGTATATTGAACCAACCTTGCATCCCTGGAATGAACACCACTTACCACTTGATCATGGTGCACTATTTTTTAATATGTTTTTGTATGCAATTTGCCAAAATTTTATTGAGAATTTTTATATCTGTATTTGTCAGGGATATTGGACTGAGATTTTTCTTTTTTGATGTGCCTCTGTCTGGTTTTGGTATCAGGGTGATTCTAGGCTGATAGAATGAGTTTAGAAGGATTCTCTCCTTTTCTATTTCATGGAATAATTTGAGGAGTATGGGAGTTAGTTCTTTGTAGGTGTTGCAGAACTTGGCTGAGACTACGTCTGGTTCAGGGCTTTTCTTGGTTGGAAGGCATCTTCTATTTTCTTGCTTGTAATTGATCTGTTTAAGTCATGAATGTCCTGGTTCAGTTTGGGTAGGTCATATGTCTCTAGAAATTTGTCAGTGTCTTCAGGGTTTTCTATTTTACTGGACTATAGATTTTCAAAATAGTTTCTAATAATCCTCTGTATTTCAGCAGAGTCTGTCGTGACATCCCTCTTTCATCACAAATTTTAGTAATTTGGATTTTCTTTCTCCTTTTTGTTAGGGTGCTTAAGAGGTTGTCAATTTTATTTATTTTTTCAAAGAACCAGCTTTTTGTTTTGTCAATTTTTTGAATTGTTTCCTTTGTTTCAATTTCCTTTGTTTCCTTTCTTTCCAATTTCATTGATTTCAGCCCTGATTCTATTATTTCCTGTATTCTACTTCTCTTGGTGTTGGTTTGTTCCTCTTTTTCTAGAGCTTTGAGGTGTAGTGTCAAGTCATTGATTTGTTGACTTTTTCTTCTTTGAATAAATGAACTTAATGCAATGAATTTTCCTTTTAGCACTGCCTTCGTAGTGTCCCAGAGATTTAGATAAGTTGTATCAGAGTTCTCATTTACCTCTAAGAATTTTTTATCTCCTCCTTGATGTCTTCTGTTACCCATGCATCATTCAATAGCATATTATTGAGTTTCCAGGTGTTGAAGTGGCTTCTTTTTTTTTTTTTTTAAACTGTCATTACTTTCTAATTTCATTCCATTTTGGTCAGATAGAATGCAGGGTAGTATCTCTATTTTTTTGTATTTACTAAGACTAGCTTTGTGGCATAACATGATCTATTTTGGAGAAGGATCCATGTGCTGCTGAGAAAAAAGTGTATTTGTTTGTTGAAGGATGGAATATTCTCTATATGTCTGTTAAGTCTAGATTATTTATTATTCTATTGAGTTTTGTAGATTTGTTGTTTAGTTTTTGTTTGGAAGATCTATCCATTGGTGAGAGAGGTATGTTAACGTCACCCAGTACTATTGTGTTGTGGTCTATTTGATTCTTGAAGTTGAGAAGGGTTTGTTTGACATACATGGCTGCCCCATTGTTTGGGACAAAGATATTTATGATTTTTATGTCTTGTTGATGTATGATTCCCTTAAGCAGTATGAAATGTCCTTCTTTATCCCTTTTCACTAACTTTGGTTTGAAGTCCACTTTATCTGATATGAGAATAGAAACCCCTTCTTGTTTACGCAGTCCATGTGCGTGATACATTTTTTCCCATCCTTTCACCTTCAACCTGTGAGTGTCTCTTTCTATGAGATCTTTTTAAAAAATCCAATCTGCCAGTCTATGTCTTTTAATTGCTAAGTTTAGGCCATTGACATTCAGTGTTATTATTGAGACATGGCTTGGATTCTCAGACATTTTGGTTTATTCTTAGTTTTTAACTTGACTGGGTTTCTCCTTTGATTGGCCTTTTCTTTAGTGTAGTTCCTCCCTTTGCAGGTTTTCATTTCCTCCTCATGGAATATTTTGCCAAGGATGTTCTGTAGTCCAGGCTTTCTTGCTGTAAATTCCTTTAATTTTTGTTTATCTTGGAAGGTGTTTATTTCATCATCAAATCTAAAGTTTAATTTTGTTGGATATAAGATTCTTAGTTGGTGTCTGCTGTCTTTCAGAGCTTGGTATATGTTGTTCCAAACTCTTCTAGCTTTAAGGGTCTGGGTTGAGAAGTCTGCAGAGATCCTAATTGGTTTGCCCCTATATGTAATCTGATTCCTTTCTCTTGTGGCTTTTAAGATTCTCTCCTTATTCTGAATACTAGGCATTTTCATTATGATGTGTCTTGGTGTAGATCTGTTGTGATTTTGTACATTTAGTGTCCTATAAGCTTCTTGTATTTGATTATCCAATTTTTTCTTCATGTTTGGAAAATTTTCTGATATTATTTCATTGAGTAGATTGTTCATTCCTTTGGTTTGAAATTCTGTGCCTTCCTCTATACCGTAATTCTTATATATTTGGTCTTTCCATGTTATCCCATAATTCTTGGATATTCTGTTCATGGTTTCTTATCATCTTCACTGTGTGGTCAACTCTATTTTCAAGACTAAATATTTTGTCTTCATTGTCAGGGGTTGTGTCTTCTTGTGATCTAATCTATTGGTGATGCTTTCTGTTGAGTTTTTAGTTTGGTTTATTGTTGTCTCCTTATTGAAGTAATCTTTTGCTTCCTGTATTTGCCTATGTAGCTTTTTATCAGAATGATCTTTTGCTCCCTGGGTTTGCTCTCTTATATCATTCTTTAAGTCACAGAACATTTTAATTATGTACATCCTGAACTCTTTCTCTGACATTTCTTCTGCTATCCTGACCATGGATTCTAATAATGTAGTATCTTGGTTTGAGGCACTTTATTCCCTTGTTTTTTCATGTTGTTTGTGTGTCTTCCCTTCTAGCACTGCAGATCTGAGTTGTTACAGTTTTTATCCTATGGGCTTATAGATTCCCCAGGGTTCCAATACCTCTCCTTTAAGGGAGAGACCAATTTTGACAGATCTCAATACAAACAATATATAGTTTCAAACCAAGTAGCTCCTAAGAGCTCCTAAATACATTTACGGCTTAGTCACAATACACAGAAATTATGAATTCATTTAGCATCTACTATATAAACAATAGGTTTGCACAAGGGTCTATAGTTTCTGCTGGTGGGCTAGAGAGAACTAGGGGTGAGGTGTAGGATGAGATGTTAGGGAGGTAGGAAGTGAGGATATAGTTTTTAGATCCTAGAAAACATGAAAGAGGAATCCAAAAGAAGTTGGCTATTTGTAGAAAAGAGAGAAAGAGATTTGGGGAAGAGCAGTAAGTAGGAAGAAAATAGAGTACAACTAACATAAAAATTAAGAAAAATAAAACATGTAAAGGTGGAAGTTGCGAGGCTGTATAATACAACTGTACTGTACTAATCAGATATCCCAGTCCACAGTGGCCTAATGCATAAAAAATACTTGGTTTCACAAATGCTGGGGATGTGAGGGCAGGAAAAGAGCGAGAGAAGGAAAAGAAAGAAAGGAAAGGAAGAAAAGTGGAAAAAAAAAAAGGAATAGAAGGAAAAAAATAAAAAATAAAAAGTCTCATTGTAAATAAACAGGATTGCCTCCCTTCTCTTCCAGTAGGTGGAGTTGTCTGTTGCTTATTGGTATCTGCCCGCTTAGTTCAAAGATGGTGAAGCCTTAGTCTCATAAAGAAGCCCTCTGCTTTAGAGATAGGGTGAAGGGCCTGGCAGGGCCATGGTGGTGGGTGATGTGTTTGGAGATGCAGCTCTGTGGTGTGCTGTGCAGAAGTAAAAGTTTGTCTCCAGATCCTGTCCCATGTCACCAGGTGTAGTTGGACAGGGAGGTTCCGCCCTGGTAGATGGAGATCCACACAAGAGCAGCAGCCAGGGGTCCTGCAAGGGAGCTGGGGAGTCCCACGTGGGAGCAATGGCTGAGGGGCCTGTGTAGGTGGGCGACTGAGGTTCTGCAGGGTGGGGGGGTGTGGGCGCAGGAGCCAGGGATCCTGTGCAGAAGCAGGTTTTGCATGGGAGATGGGTCAGAGTTCTGCGCCCGAGTGCATAGCTGGGGTCCTGTACAAAAGGTGGGGCCTGGCAATCCTGCGGGCTCCCGAGTGGAGTTCCTGCGGGCTCCCGAGTGGAGTTCCTGCGGGGAGGCAGCTGTCAGGTGTCCTCTAAAAACTTGCTGAGAAACAGTGTTTCCACTACTTTTAAACCCCAGTCCTGGAGAGACTAGGAATGCCGCCTCTGTCTAGGCTGCCATCTTGGAACTGATCCTCCTGACTTTAATTCTTTAGGATAAATATCAGGGAGAGGTATAGCTGGGTCAGATGGTTGGTTCCATTACTAGCTTTTGTAGTTTTGATTTGCATTTGCCCGATAGTTAAAGATGTTGAACATTTTTTCGCGTTTTTGTTGGTCATTTATAATTTGTTCTTTTGAGAAGTATCTGTATAGGTTATTTGCCCATTTATTGATTGGATTATTTTTTATGGTGAGGTTTCTTTCTTCATTTTTTTTTTTTTTTTTTGCATTCGTTATATATTCTGGAATTAATCCTCTGTTGAAATAGTAGGTGGCAGAGGTTTTCACCATTCTGTAGGTTTTTCTTCATGTTCTTGATTGTTTCCTTTGGGGTGCAGATGATTAATTTTATTCCATCCCAATTAGTAATTTTTTATTATTTCTTGAGATTTAGAGTCCTATTAAAGAAGTCACTGCTTGCACCTGTATTTTGGAGTATTGGCCTTATTTTCTTCTAGGAGTTGCAAAGTTTCTAGTCCAATTTTTAGGTCTTTGATCTATTTCAAGTTGACATGTGCAGGGTAAGAGAGATATAGGTTCATTCTTCTATGTATGCATACCTAGATTCCCAGTACCATTTGTTGAAATGACTATCTGTTCGAGCAACCTTTGTTAAGGATCTGATGATTGTATTCATGTAGATTTGTCTCTCTGGTTTCTATTCTGTTCCATTGTCCTATATATCAGTTTTTCTGCCAGTATCATACAGTTTTTGTTACTGTAGTTCTGTGGTATAATTTGCAGTCAAGTATTGAGATGTCTCCGGCATTGCTCTTTTTTTTTTTTTTTTTTTGGCTTAGAATTGCTTTGGATATTCTGGTCTTTTATTTTTACAAATGAACTACCTCGTTTATTTTTAAAGGCTTTATATTTTAGCAGTGTAACTATGATTTTATTTAACATTCCTTATTGTTGAACATTTTGACTAATTTTTATTTTTGTGTTTACTATAACAAAAACAATTTTTTTTGAGTGCTTACCAGGGTCCGGCCAGTGTTCTAATAAGTGGGTTGCATATTTATTGAATGAATATGAATTCAGTGAATATTTTCCTCACATCATTTGCTCATTTTAAAAATGATTTTGCTTATTAATCTCTTGTCTATTGTAAATTAAGGAAATTACCTTTAGTCATACAGATTTTTTATTGTTTCTATTAAATATTGTGTATATATGCATTTTATACATAATTTAATATTTTTATGTCTGATGTTTTATGGTTTTGTAGTTTGGTCAGTTGTGGTTCGGCTTATTTCTAGGCATTTGTTTCATAGGTTTTAAAAATTATGAATGTTATTTTTTTATAGTTAATTTTCTAGTTGTTTATTGATTAAGCATAGGTTAAGTATTGATTTTTTTGAATACTTTTCTTCAACTCTATTTCTGGCCACAGTCTTTTATGATATCCACTTAGCTTATATAGGGAGAAAATAGGGGTTTGTATAAATGGCATTTTTATAGCTTCTCAATATTTATACTTAGCATTTCTCTTTCTTTTGCTTTGGCTAAGGTTACCAGTACAGTGTTAAATAATGGGGCTGATAGCAGGCATTCTTACCTTGACTTTATTTTAAATTTTTTCCCATATTTTTATTGGTGCATTATATTGTAGATAATAGTGTGATTCTTTGTTACATATTTGTACATGCATACAATGTAACAGTATGATAGACAGCTGGTTCCATAATTGGGCTTTTGTGAATTGTGCTGCTGTAAACATAACTATATAATATGCTGACTTTAATTCCTTAGGATAGTGCCAGGAGTTCTATAGCTGGGTCAGGTGGTGGTTATATTCCTGGTGGAGATTTTGAGGAAATCTCCATATTGATTTTCATAGTGGTTGTACTCATTTACAATCCTACCAACAGTGCAAAAGTGTTTCTTTTTACCATATCCTCTCCAGCATTTATTATTGTTTGTATTCTTGATGACTGCCATTCTGACATATTTGATGAAATCTCTGTGTAGTTTTGATTTGTATTTCCCTAATTGCTAATGATGATGAACATTTTTCCATGTATTTCTTGGCCATTAATATTTCTTTTTTCTAGAAGTGTCTGTTTAGTTCATGGGCCCATTTATTAATTGGGTTATTTGTTTTTTTGGTGTTAAGTTTTTTTATGTATTTGGAATATTAATCCTCTGTCAGAAGGGTAGTTAGTAAAGATTTTCTCTCATTCTATAGGTTCTCAATTCATGCTCTTGTTTACTTTATGATGCAGAAGCTTTTTAGTTTGATCGTATTTATTAACTCTTTGCATTATTTCTGGAGCTTTAGGAGACTTACAAAGAAATTTGGTGCCTATACCTATATGTTGGAATGTTGACCTTATGTTTTCTTTTTGGAATTGCATAGTTTCTGTTCTACTTTTCAGTTCTTTAATCCATTTCAAGTTGACTTTTGTGCTGGGTGAAAGATGAGGATCTAGTTTCATTCTTCCACATACAGATAGCCAGTTTTCCCAGCACCATTTTGTTAAAAAGATTGTCTTTTCTCCAGTGTATGTTTTTGGCACCTTTGTCAAAAATCAGATGACTATCTGTGTGAGTTTTACTTTTTTATATGGTGCTGAGAATTGAACCCAGTGCCTCACACATGCTAGGCAAGTGCTCTACCACTGAGCCACAGCCTCAGCCCTGAGAATTTTTCATCTGCATTCATCAGGAGTATTGGTTTGAGGTTTTCTCTCCTCCATGTCTGTATTTTTTTGTACAAGGATAATACTGGCTTCATATATTGAATTTGGCAGTGTTCTGTTCCTTTCTATTTCATGGAATAATCTGAGGCCAGTAGGTGTTAGTTCTTCTTTAAAGGTCTGGTTTAATTTGGCTAAGAATCTATCTAGTTCTGGACATTTATTTGTTGGAAGGCTTTTATGGTTCTTTGGCTCATTGCTTGATATTCTGTTTAAGTTTTTCATATCCTCACGGTCCTATTGGGTTAGATCATATGTGTAGAAATCCGTTAATATCTTCTAGATTTTCTAATTCATTGGAGTGTAAGTTTTCAAAAAATTTCCTAATGATCCTCTGGATTTCTGTTATGTCTGGTGATTTCTCCTTTTTCCTCTTTAATTTTATTAATTTGGGTTTTCTGTCTTATTGTAGTTATTTTGGCTAAGGACTAAGCAGTCTTTTCAAAGAACCAACTCATTGTTTCATTGAACCTTTGTATTTTTTCATTCTTTTTTTTTTTTAAGGAGGGGTACTGGAAATTGAACTTAGGGGCACCTGACCATTAAGCCACATCCCCAGTCCTATTTTGTGTTTTATGTAGAGACAGGGTCTCATTGAGTTGCTTAGCGCCTCACCATTGCTAAGGCTGGCTTTGAACTCACAATTTTCTTGTCTCAGCCTCCCAAAGTACTGGGATTATAGGCGTGTGCCACCAAACCTGATTCCTCTTTTTATTTTTATTTAGAGACAGGGTCTTACTGAGTTACTTAGTGCCTTGCCTGTGCCGAGGCTGGCTTTGAACTTGTGATCTTCCTGTCTCAACCTCCAGAGCTGCTGGGATTACAGGTGTGTGCCACCATGCCTGGCCTGTATTTATTTATTCTTAAGTTCATTTTTGAATGTTTTTGGCCCTGATTTTAATGATTTACTTCCTATTGGCTTTGGAATTGGTTTGTTCTTGTTTCTGGAGAGTCTTGAAATATATCCTTAAGTTGTTTATTTGGGATGTTTCTGGTTTTGTTAGGTAGACCTTCATAGATATAAACTTTTCTCTTAGAGCTGCCTTCATGGTGTCCCAGAGGTTCCGATGTAGGACACATGAGGCTGGACACCTGAAGAAATTTTCAGGAAGCAGTTTATTTAAGCTGCAGCAGTCCACAGGTGCTAATGTTTAAAAATCTGTGGACTCTAAGAGTATGACAATTCTTATAGATATATACTCAGTGTGGTGGTTGCATGACTGTATGTGGGTACAAAATAGTTGCTCTTTGTTCTACATTTTTAGGCTAGACAGAAGTTTCACAAGTTTATAACATGGAAAACAGAGACAATGAGCTTGATTGCAGACCTCACTTTACAAGAAAGAGAAACTTGGCCTTTATAATAAAGAGGAAGCTTCAAACTACACTGAGCCCTTTGCAGAACTCCTGTGAAATCCTGTTGACACTTTTTGTAAAAATGCTTCTGATAAGAAGAGAAGCTTAGTTATGGCCAGGGTCTTTTTGGTGAGGGTACCTGGTGGTTGCATCAGTTCTAGTATGTTGTATCACTATTCTCATGTGATTCTATGAGTTTTAAATTTCTCCCCTTATTTCTTCTGTTATGCATTCATAATTCAGAAGTACATTGTTCAATCTCCATGTGTTGATATAGTTTCTGTAGGGTTTTTGGGTGTTGATTTCTAATTTCATTTCATTATGATCTGATAAGATGCATGGAGTTACATATTTTTTTTTTTTTGCAATTGTTAAGAATTGCTTTGTGATTTAAAATATGGTCTGTTTTGGAGAAAATTCCATGGGCAGATGAGAAGAAATTGTATTCAGCTGTTTTCAATATAATACTATATAGATGTCTGTTAAGCTCATTTGATTTATAGTGTTTTTTTGGGGGAGGGTACTGGAGATTGAACTCGGGCCCTCGACCACTGAACCACATCCCCAGCCCTATTTTGTGTTTTATGTAGAGACAGGGTCTCACTGAGTTGCTTAGGGCCTTGCTGTTGCTGAGGCTGGCTTTGAACTCGTGATTCTCCTGTCTCAGCCTCCCTAAGTGCTGTGATTACAGGCTTGCACCACCGCACCTGGCTGATTTATACTATTTTTTTTTAATGTACAAAGAATCTTAACCATTTTTGTCTAGATGACTTGTCTATTGTTGGGCGAGGTACACTGAAAATAACCAGTATTATTGTACTGTGATCTGAATGTTTAATTCAAATAGGATCTTTTTTACGTAGTTTGTTTACCAATGTTTGGGGCTTAAATATTTGCTGTCATTATATTTTCTTGTTGTATTGTTCCTTTTACCATTATGAAGTGACTTTCTTTGTCTTTTCTGATTAATTTTGGTTTGAAGTCTGCTTTGATACATGTGAGAGTAGCTGCTCCTGCTTGTTTTGGGGCTCCATTTGCATGGTATATCAATTTTCATCTTCTCTCTCTCTTTCTCTCTCTCTGTCTCTGTCTCTCCATGGTATATCAATTTCCATCCTTTGTCTTCTTTCTTTCTCTTCCTTCCTTCTCTCTCCCTCTCCCTCTCTCTCTCTCCCTCCTTTTCCTTTTCCTTTCCTCCTTTCCTTCTTTTTACCAGGGATTGAACCTAGGAGTGCTTATCCACTGAGCCACATTTCTAGCCGTTTTCATTTTTAATTTTGATACAGGGTCTTGCTAAGTTACTTAGGGCCTTGCTAAGTTACTGAGGTTGGCTTTGAACTCATAATCCTCCTGCCTCAGCCTCCTGAGCCACTGGAATTATGGGTGTGTGCCACCATGCCCGGCTGTCCATCCTTTTGCTTTGAACCTGTGATTGTCTTCACATGTGAGGTGAGTCTTGTGCAACATCATATAGTTAGGTCTTGTTTTTTCATCCACTCTACCAGCCTGTGTTGTTTAATTGGAGAGTTGAGACCCTTTACATTTAGTGTTGGTATAGTGGGGTGTTTATTCATTTCTGCCATTTTGATTTATTTCTAATATCTTTGGGATTACTTACTGGTGAATTTTGAGTTTTAGGAGGCATTGTGTTAACTTATTTTTTGGTATTTCTTGTATTCCTATGTTGGGTTTTATGTATCTTTTGGGGTAGATTTGTCTTCCACTCCTATGTGTGGGCCTTTTTAGGGTATGGCCTTGCCAATGTGTCCTACAGTAACCTAGATTGGACCACTCATAGATGTAGTAGCCATAGCCTTTGTGTTAATTCTTTGTTTTTGCTTTGGGAGTGGATGTCTATGAGTGGGACCTGAGCCCCTGTCATCCCCTCCACTTGTTCTTATCTGAGGCCTGTTTATTAGTTTGAGGTTTTTATCTCTTCTATTCTTTGTATTAAAGTGTTATTGAAGTTTGAATGTGGTTAATTCAAACTTAGAATTAACCACGGTAGTTAGAGTTTCTACCAGTAGTTAAGCAGCAGACTCTGTACCAGTAGTGTCTCTCGTAGTGTCCCTGTAGATTCCCAACACCTCACAGAAAAGGGGAAAACAAACAGTAGTGACAATATACAGCATTGAAATAATTTCCCAGTACATACTATAATATGTACAACACTAATTACCCCCTAAATAGGTAAGGTGGGGTCAGCAATTGCCAATAGCGAAAACAATAGCCGTGAACTAAATCTGGTTTTATAGTAAACAGTAGTTGTAACTGTGTCATCCATAGTACCTGTAATTGCAACAACATGAATGATGGGGGCAGGAGTTTTATAAACCAAGTAGTTCTAAAACGTGGTACAAATACAGCTCGTAAGAGGAAAAAAAGTGTCATAGGTAGGTAAAAGAAAGTTTAGAATGTTCAAAATGTGAACAGAGAATACAGAAGGGAAGTAGCAAGTGATTGCTACAAAGGAGGAGGAGAAAAAATAGAAACAATGTAAAGGTAGAGAGAAAGAGAACAAGAGAATTTGGATGTTGGTGGAAGAAAAAAGAAGAGAAAGAGAAACAAGGAAAACAAAAGAAAACCATAATAAACAAAAACCCTGAACCCTCAAAAGCAAGGAAAAATAATTATCATAAAAAATGCTAAAATGAAAAAAGAAGCATATTTATCAGATATATATTGGCACAGCAAGAACACTTAAAAAACAAAAACAAAAAAAGGAAAAAAGATTCTTAAAAAAATGTGAAAGAATTGTCTCCACTGAGGTGATCAAAATTGTCAGTGAGGATGAATGGTCACTGTCTGTGCCCAACTCTCCTTACTGCTATGCACTGAAGGACAGAAAAAAAGGTCTGGGGTTGTCAAATTTTTCCTCTTTTTGTATTGCTCATTGAGCTTACAGCTGGAGTGGCCTAAAACTGAAACTGGCTAAAATAGCTCTCACCTTCCTTTCTCCTCAGTAAAGGTAGGTTGGAATGGGAAGAATTGTCTATTGGAGTTTTTCCAGCAGATCAGATCAATGTATTTCCAGGGTTGAGTTGTTGCAGAGTTTGAAGTGGGGCAGGGGATTCCAGCAGCTAAGGTTTAGGTCTAATCAGGCCTTAGGTACTTTGTTGGGTGGTTATCTGTTTTGGAGAGATTAAGTTAACACACTCCTCAGGCCAAGCAGATGCGACCTTTGCTGGGAGTCTGGATCTCAGGAGCCTCACAAAAATTCTACTTATGGGGCAGGAGAGTCAATTCTTCGTATGGTCTGCTGCCCATAAACATAGGAACACAGCATTCGTAGGCTTAGTCTCTGAGTATATTCACACCTATAATTAAGTTTTCTGACCCTCTTCAGCTTGTCACGGGAGCCAGACTTTACCAGACTCAAAGGTAAAGCAAGTTGTGCTCCCTTATTTCTGACTTGACTAATCCCAGGTCTAATCTTCTCTGTGCCTATTTTATTCACCTTCTGCTTTGTACACCCTAGGCCATATGGTAGGTGCTTTCTGGGACAGTATAGCAATTCTTGATGTTATCTTCCTGGCTCTTGCAGTATCAAGCTATAATGTGGCCTCCTCAAGATGGCTCCCACCTCAACTCTGCTTGCTAGTTGAGAAATCCAGAACACTGTGTAGCCTCCAGATCAACTAAGTTTGGCTGCTTTTCTGAACTCTGGATTCCCCCCCTCCCCCATTAGCTTTATTGAGGTAAAAAGTATAATAAAATGCACATATTTGAAGTATGCAGTTTGGTCAGTTTTGACATTATATACCAATAAATCAATATAAAAAGCATTTCCATTACTTTTCCTTAAAAAAATTGAAATCATGCAGATTGTTTCCTGCCTGCATGGTTTATTACATGAGAAATCAGTCACCTTAAGATATATAGAATGCCACCCCTACATGTCAGCTACTTCAAAATTAAATGCCACACTTTTATATACCTCAGAGGTCAAGGAAGAAAACACAGGAAAAGTAAATATAAAGTGTTTTGAACTAAGTGATGATAAAAGCTTGAAATATCAGGATCTCTGGGATGAAACAGTACTCAGATGAACATTTATAACTTAAAGTACTTGTATCAGAAAGAAGCTAGAGTAACAATCAAATAATTCTCAAATTATATAGTAGGAAGTAAAAAAAGTAGGAGTAGAAATAGAGAAGAAATAATACAGCTAAAATTTGATTCAAAACCATACAAGTCTAATCAAGAAAAAAGCAAGAACATAAAACTTAATATCAATGGAAAAGGGAGCTATCAAAATAACGCTACAGATGCTAAGAATATATTAAGGTAATATTACAGTTGTATGCCAACATATGTGATAGCTTACATAACATGTTCTGTATAAGAGAAGGATCTGTGTGCTGTTGAGAAGAAAGTGTATTCAGTCCTTGACGGATGATATATTCTATATATATCTGTTAAGTCTAAATTCTCAGTTGTATTTTTTACTTCTTTAGCTTTTTTATTTATTTTTTGTTTGGAGGATCTATCCAGTGGTGACAGGCATGTTAAAGTTACCCAGTATTATTGTGTTGTGGTTTATTTGATTCTTGAAATTGAGAAGGGTTTGTTTGACATACATGGCTGCCCCATTGTTTGGGACATAAATATTTATGATTTTTATGTCTTGTTGATATATAATTCCCTTAAGCAGTATGAAGTGTTCTCCTTTGTCCCTTCTGACTAACTTTGGCTAAAAGTCCACTTTATCTGATAGGAGGATAGAAACCCCTGCTTGTTTATGCCATCTATGAGAATGATATGTTTTTTCCCATCCTTTAACCTTCAGTCTGTGGATGCCTTTGCCTATGAGGTAAGTCTCTTGGAGACAGCGTACTGTTGGGTCATATTTTTTAATGTAATCTGCTAGTCTGTGTCTGTTGATTGATGAGTTTAGGCCATTAATGTTCAGTTATTTTTAAGATATGATTTGCTCATGGTCATTTGGGTTTATTTCTAGTTTTTAATTTGAATTAGTTTCTCCTTTGATTCCTTTAGTGTAGTTACTCCCTTTGCTGGTTTTTGCTTTTTTTTTTTTTTAATCTTCATGGAATATTTTGTTGAGAATATTCTGTAGTGCAGGCTTTATAGTTGCAAATTCTTTTAACTTTTGTTTTATCATAGAAGGTTTTTATTTCATCTTCAAATCTGAAGCTTAATTTTTCTGGGTATAGTGTTCTTGGCTGGCACCCATTTTCTTTCAGAACTTGGTATATGTTATTCCAGGACCTCCTAGCTTTGAGGAACTAGGTTGAGAAATCAGCTGAGATTCATATTGGTTTCCCTCTATATGTAATCTGATATTTTTCTCTGGCATCCTTTAAAATTCTGTCCTTATTCTGTATGTTAGGCATTTTTATTTTTATGTGCCTTGAAGTGGGTCTGTTGTAATTTTATACATTTGGGGGTCCTGTAAACCTCTTGTATTTGAGTTTCCATTTCATTATTCAGTTTTGGGAAATTTTCTGACATTATTTCATTGAAAAGATTAGGCAGAGCTGGGTGCGGTGGCAGAAGCCTGTAATCCTAGCACTTAGGGAGGCTGAGATAGGAGAATCACCAGTTCAAAGCCAGCCTCAGCAACGGCGAGGCACTAAGCAACTCAGTGAGACCCTGTCTCTACATAAAACACAAAATAGGGCTGGGGATGTGGCTCAGTGGTTGAGTACCCCTGAGTTCAATCTCCAGTACCAAAAAAAAAAAAAAAAAGATTATGCATTCCTTTGGTTTGTATCTCTGTGCCTTCATCTGTCCTGATAAATCTTATATTTGGTCTTTTCATATTATCCCATGGTTCTTGGAAGTTATGTTTATGATTTCTTAACATCCTTTCCCCATGGTCCACTCTGTTTTCAAGATTATATATTTTGTCTTTTTCCCTGTGGCTCTGTCTTCCAAGTGATCTAGTCTGTTGGTTATACTTTCTAATGAATTTTTAATTTGATTTATTATTTCCTTCAGTTCAAGGATTTTTGCTTATATTTTTCTTTCTCAGAATCCCTGACTTTTTATTGAAGTGATCTTTTACTTTTGTATTTTCTCTCTGATTTTATTTCTTATACCATCCTTTACTTCGTAGATCAGTTTAACTATGTACATTCTAAACTCTCTGACATTTCTTCCACTATACAGTTGATGGATTCTGTTATTGGAGTATCTTGGTTTGTTTGGGGAGATTTATTCCCTTGCTTTTTCAAGTTATTTGTGTATCTACCCATCTAATAGTATGGATCTGAGGTAGTAGAGTTTCTACCCTGTGGACTTATAGTGTCCCTGAAGGTTTCCAAGACTTCACTGTTTAGGGGGAGACAAATAATAAAAACAACCAATACAAACAATATAGAGCATTAAATCAGTGGTTCATGCTATGATGTCTGCAAAGTTAATTATCACAATAAACAGAAATGATATGATCAGTTATTGCTTACACTGAAAATAGTAAGTTTGCAAAAGGGTCTATAATTTCAAACAGTGGACAAGGAGAGAACAGAAGTGAATATAGGATGTGATAATTATGAGGGAGGAGGAGAGAAGAGGAAGTAAAATATTAAAGGAAATGTGAAAGAGAGAACAATAGAGATTGGCTCTTAGGAGAAGAAAAGAGAATCAAGAGAAACAGGTAGAAAAAATATGTATATAAAGTAAAAATTTTTAAAAAATTAAAAATCGTGGGGCTGGGGATGTAGCTCAGTTGGTAGAGAGCTTGCCTCGCACACACAAAGCCCTGGGTTCAATCCCCAGCACCACCAAAAACAAAAAGAAAGACCTAAAAAATTAAATATGACAATAAAAGAATACAAAACAAAACTCAAATACACTAATCAAACACCCTAGTGCACAAAAAACTAATCCATGAAAAATAATTACAAATTCAAAAATGCTACAAATGAGGAAAATGAAAAACAAATATGAATATGTATAAGTGTCCACCATTAAGGTCACAATTAAACAGAGAAAAAGAATTATAATTAAAAAAAAAGATCTTGTTGAAAAGTTAAAGAATTCTTTCCGTTGGAGTTCAAATGATTCTGTTTCTCTTTCAGCAGTTTTAGGTGGGGTCATCTGGAGCATGATGCTCCACCCTCTGGATTGCTGAGTGAGAGATGTAATCCTCAGTTGGATTTTCTGGAGGCAGCGTTTATACTTAGGTGGGCTCCAGGCTCTTCTCTGAATGCCAGTTGGTCTGGAGATTTTAAATTAGTGCACCTCCATCACCAAGTGCTTGCTGGTCCACACTGGATCCCAGGAATCTCCCTTGGGTTCCACTTGTATGGTAGGGGAGCCAATACTTAGTCCCCTACTTTACCTGCAGACCCCATGTTTCCTGGTCTTGGGTTCAGTTTCCCAACAATCGCTCTTGCCTCTGTCCTTCTGAGTTCTCAGCCAGATGCATCTTTTCCAACCAGTCCTGAAGCAGTTGGATTGGAGGGGAACTGGTAGAGCCAGGTGGGTTTCCACGACCACTTGTCCCCTGTGTAATTCTCTCTCCGTTCGATTTTCTCCTGGTCACTTAAGCATACTCTGTGTCATGCAGTATGTGTTTACTAGGCCTGTATTTCAGGCCAAATTTGGATTTGCCAGGAATTGGCCCCCTCAGCTGCCAGCCCTTGGTACCAGTGTAACTCCACATGTACAACCACAATGTTCCTTCCTTTGTTCTTCACACGCCACCTGGAGAGATGGTGGCTTCTGTCCCCACACATGGATATTGTGCAGCACATATTTCAGATTTGCTAGGCAGTGTCCTTGACCTCTAAATGCTCTGTACCCAGACATGCCTCAAGTCTCTCCAAAATACTGGTTCTTTTAATTCCCTTATCCCTCCACTGTTCTCACGGAGGGACTGCTGCATCTAGTGCTTCTGGCCTGGCCGCTGCAGTGGCTGTGCCATTGGGGATTTCTTCCTTATTTTATTATATCAAACCTGCTGACTCCTCAGTGTGCTCTGAATGTCCAGTTTTAAATTCTAGTAAAAGTCCCCTCACTTTTTTTTTTGTTAATCCACCTTGCTGAGAAGCTTCCTGTTTGCTTTCTTGGTTTTACTCTGCAGAGCAGCCAGGAAAGCGACCTCCTCTATTCAGCCATCTTGATAACAAGTCCCTAAACTCTAGGTTTTTCCATGCTACATTTGTCCACTGTGTTTCTTTCTCTTTATTATCCCTAGGCTCCATGGTGAACCAGCACTGCTACTATTGCCACAATTGGCTTGACTCCAGTGTACTCTTTGTTGTTCTTTGTTCAGTGTACCTGAATTTCTGATTCTCTAAAAGACTTTATCCAATATTGAATTCCAGTTAATTTCCACTTTCACCCATGTCACTGAGAAGCAGTACTCCTATTGCTTGAATCTCAAGCCACATAGAAACTGGAATGTAGCTTTTCTCTAATATACCATCTTCATTCCTCTCTTGAATTTAATGCAATGCATACTTGTCCTCCCTCCCTCTCTCCCTATGTTTATTTTACAGTAGAATACATTTTGACATATACTACACACATAGAGCACAACTTGTCATTTCTCTGGCTACACATGGTTCAGAGTCACTACACTAGTGTAATCATACATGTATGTAGGATAATAATGTCTGTCTCTTTCTACTGTCCTTCCCATCATACTTGTTTTTTTACTTCAGTGGAATTTATTTATATATTAGTTAAATGATTATAATTTCATTGTTTTTTAAAATAATTTTTTAGTTGTTGATGGTCCTTTATTATGTATGTATGTATGTATGTATGTACGGTGCTGAGAATTGAACCCAGTGCCTCAGGCATGCTAGGCAAGTGCTCTACTACTGAGCTACAACTTCAGCCCTGTAATTTCATTGTTTTAGAGGACTTATTATGAGGGAATGTTTCCTAGTAAATGGACATTACCTTGAAGGATAAGAGGTTCATTAAAAATCCATTCTTGATGGAACTGGAGGCTATCATGCTAAGTGAAATAAGCCAATCCCACAAAACCAAAGGCTCAATGTTCTCTCTGATATGTGGATGCTAATTCACAATAGGCAGGGTAGGGATGGGTGGGGGAGGAGTGGAGATTCACTGGATAGGACAGGAGGAAATGGAGTAAAGGGAAGGGTGATGGGAATTGGAAAGACAGTAGAATGAATCATACATAACTTTCCTGTGTTCATATATGAGTAGGTGACCAGTTAACTCCACATCATGTACAACCACAAGAATGGGAAGTTATACTCCATGTATGTTTGATATATCAAAATACATTCTTCTGTCATGTATAACTAAAAAGAACAAATAAAAAAAAGAAATACATCCTTGAAATACATCAATCAGACAGCAGTGATTCAGTAAAGAATAAAACATAGTTCTGTCCTTTTGAATTCTTTGTAATGTTTAATGGCCTTTACTTGTCTCCCAGGTGAGATTTTTTGAGACTGGTATTTTACCAGTCTCTAGTTCCTAGCACAATGTCTGGAGTCTCTTGGGTTCTAAGTAAATTTTCACTTAACATAGTTGAACTTTAATATTTATAAAATGTATAGATCCTTCCAGGTCCTGATTTTTAGTAGGTATTAATTGGAATTCAAGAATCTGTATTATTAGCAAGCACCATAGGGTGTTTTCCTGTGGGTTCCACCCAGAAGTACCAAGAAATTTTATTTTTTTTTAAATAGAGACCTTTCATGCCTTACATGGAAAATCACTTTGGGAGTTGAGGGTGGGGGAGGTTCATTGTTATCTTCATGCCTTACTAAAGTCAGTCAGCCTTCTGCTGTAGACTTTAGTGTTTTACTGAAAAGGAATCTGTTGATTTAGCACAGTGATGGGTTCTTGGTATACATTTAGTAAATATGTATTGATCACTTAATGTTGATTACTTAAAATTGTTTACAGCAGTTATAGAATAGTTTTTGATTTACTAATCCAGTGATTTTTTTAAACTTTATAATTTTAAATGTTAAAACATTTTTTAAATTAAAGTGATCCTTTCCCCCCACTTTGAGTTCCTTATTATAGCTTAGGTACTTAGAGCTTGAAAAAGTTAAGCATTTCAAGTGGCCAGAATTTTTTTTTTTTTTTTTTTTTTTTTGGTACTGGGAATTGAATTCAGGGGTACTTGACCACTGAGCTACATCCCTAGCCCTATTTTGTATTTTATGTAGAGACAGGGTCTCACTGAATTGCTTAGTGCCTTGATGTTGCTGAGGCTGGCTTTGAATTCGCGATTCTCCTGTCTCAGCCTCCCTAGGTGCTGGGATTACAGGTGTGCGCCACTGCACTGCACCGGGCTCAGAAATGTCTTTCAATAGCCAAAATATAACTTTGGTTTTAAAGAGTATTTTAGAATAATAGCTGGCTATATTCAAAAATAGTTGGGGATGTGTAAGAGCCTTCTTCATATTGTTATATACTTTTTCAAAATATGGACAAATTGTGAACCATACAAACTTTGCAAATTTGTAGTTTACTAATTTTGACATCAGTTTGGCTGAAATTCAAGTGATGATGGAAACTTGATTCATTATAAGGTTTGTATAAAAATCTTATAATAATTAAAATTTAATTTTAGCAAATACTTAGTTGTGAATAGGTTCAGTTACTTTCTACGTTTCCTGTCATGTTCTTTTTTAAAATATATTTTTCTGATCTTAAATTTTTTAAAAAAATGAGTTGCAAAATAATTATTAAAAAGTTTGAAGCCGGGCGCGGTTGGCTCATGCCTGTAATCCCAGCACTTAGGGAGGCTGAGACAGGAGAATCGCGAGTTCAAAGCCAGCCTCAGCAGCGGCGAGGCGCTAAGCAACTCAGTGAAACCCTGTCTCTACATAAAACACAAAATAGGGCTGGGGATGTGGCTCAGTGGTTGAGTACCCCTCAGTTCAATCCCTGGTACAAAAAAAAAAAAAGTTTGAAAAACATTTTTACTTAGTTCTATTCAGTAATTAATAAAGGCTTGTTTTATGTAATTATATAAGTGATACCAAATATTTCATATCTATAGGGCTTTAAGTATTTATTTTAATAATCTGAATAAGAGATGTTGTTTTGATTGATAAAGTATTTGCCCAGCTTGAAGGAATGGATATTTCATTTCTAAAAATTTTTTTTATAAAGCAATTTATTTCTGTAGATGAGTACTCTATCTTTTTTTTTTTAAATATTTTTTTAGTTGTAGATGGACACAATGTCTTTATTTTATTGCTTTGTATGTGGTGCTGAGGATCGAACCCAGGGCCCTCACGCATGAGAGGCAAGCGCTCTACCACTGAGCTACAATCCCAGCCCCTATTTCATTTCTAAATTTAAACCAATGATATTGCTAATGTATATAAACAAAACACCTGTATTGTGTGTGTGTATACAAGGTGAGGGTTGGGAATTAATAACTGTAGAGCTATGAAATAATTAAAATTAATAATAAGGACAAAGTACTCTTGGGACTAAGAATTCTTTCTCCTCATTTAATAAATACAAAGCATTTATATTTATGGTCCTATATAGTTCTAAATATTTTGGCAAATTAACTTATTTAATCACTATAACAATATTATGGAACAAGTGGTTATCACCTCTTTATAAATAAGGAAGCTGAGGCATAGAGAAGATAAAAAATTTGCCCAAGATCACATTGCTGTTGAGTGACAAGTTATAATTTAAACCCAGGCCTTCTGGCTATATATCTTTTTTTTTTTTTAAGAGTTTTTTTAAAGATGGATACAATATCTTTATTTTATTTATTTATTTACTTATTTTTTTATGTGGTGCTGGGGACTGAACCCAGTGCCTCACATGTGTGAGGTAAGTGCTCTACCACTGAGCCACAATCCCAGCGCCTATATATCCTCTTAACTTACCCTCTGCCTTTTGTTTCCAAAAAGCACTGCTAATTTCATTCATGTGTTATATGCTTACCACTAATTGTATTTATGTTTTTGAAAGATGTGCTATTTTATGTTTGGAATGATGTAAGTTTTATGAGTTATAATTTAGAGTGCTATAATAATTTTTTTCTGTTTAAAACAGAAAAAAACTATTAGAAAGGAAAATGTGTTGTGGATATTTAATTTGACAATGATTACTGAATTTTGTGAGGCAAAATTATCCTCTCATGTAGATGTATAATGAGTACCAATTTACACCATTAAAAGAAAATCCATAGCCATTCATTCATTTACATTTTATTGCAATTCTACCTCTGTTCTAAATTTGCAGTTAAGATCTACTGGAAATTTTTTAAAAATTTGCTTTTTTTTTTTGGCGGGGGTACACAGGGGATTGAACCCAGGGGTGCTCTACCACTGAGCCATATCCCCATTCCTTTTTATTTTTTATTTTGAGACATGATGTTGCTCTGTGGCCTTGAACTTGCAATCCTCCTGCCTCAGTTTCTTCTGAGTAGCCGCAGTTACTTTTTTTAAGTTCGTAGGATAGACCATACATTGAATGTAAACTATATTTTGCAAATTTTATCAATGTGACCTATGAACTCATTTCTCAAGTTGGAACACTGAGGTTTGTATGCATTTTAACCAGGGAATGTGTGGAGCTACATAATAAAGTATTACTCTTGTAGAGTATCATCTCTACTAAAAGATTTGTGGGGGTGGAATATTAAGTAATTGCACATATTCTAAAAATTTTTTATGTTGAAACTAAATGATTCTCAAAACAAGAGGCAAAGAATTTCACAGGCAAAGAATAATGTAGACATCCTGAAGATTTTATCAGTTCATTCTGTGGAAAGGATTCAGGAATACTTTATTATATTTGAAGTCAGTTGGTATCTTGTAAAGTTGTGAAATTAGTGAACTGACTCAATGTAAAATGCTGGTCAGTGAAGTTGAGAAAGCCTTCCTTTATTATTCAGTGGGTTGTATCATTAGCATGCCCAGATGTTAAAAACATTGTTGAGGTTCTGAAAAGAATCATTACCAAAGGCACATTTTGTTTTAAACTTCAATTCTTTTTGGATTTTGTTCTAGCAAACTCTACTTTTAAATAAACTGGAAGTATAATTAGAATTTATTTGGTCTACTATTTTATTTATGAAAGGGTAGAACATGTTATTCCTTTGTAAACCTTGTTGCCTCTTCAGTTTACAAATATTGATTATGCTCAGTGTTCAGGCCTGCATATGAAGAAAGAAGGGAAAACTGGTAGTACAGAAGCTGGGCACAGTGGTGCATGCCTGTAATCCCATTCGTTTGGGAGGCTGAAGCAGGAGGATTGTGAGTTCAAAGCCAGCCTCAATAACTTAGTGAGGCTCCAAGCAACTCAATGAGACCCTGTCTCTACATAAAATATAAAAAAGGCTGGAGATGTGGCTCAGTGATTAAGCGCCTTTGGGTTCAAGCCCCAGTACCAAAAAAAGAAGAAATAAAACTGGTAGTGCATATAAAACATCTGTATGAAGGGATTGAGGATATAAATTTGTTTTTATAGCCAGTATTTTTTTAGATTGGTATATAATTAAGATTGATATGATTACCTTTCATTTCATTGTAAATACTGAGATTAGGCCTTGAAAGTGTCACCTGTATTTTATTATTAAGCAGAACCATTAAAACATGAATCATTGACTTGTAGAATGATGTGAATATACTCTTAGAGCAGTCAAATGGAAATTTAACATGGTACATTTTTATTTAAAGGACTTTAGAGAAGATGAGGATAAAGGATATCTTGGAGAAACTTTCAATAGGGTAATTAATGGGCAGAAAAATAAAGTAGTTTGCATTCAAGAGTGTATTCTTTGTATGAGTTTGGCAGTCAGTAGCAGAGAGAAATATAAAACATTTTCTCTGAGTAGAAAATTAAATCAGAAAAAGTATATGTTCTTTGTTTTTACTTCCATATAGACTTGAATGAAGAAGAAAAATAGCAGTTGGTAGAATCGGCATAATTCTCAGGTTTTCAGATTCTTAGTGCATTTTCTGATTTATCACTACATTGTTGATCATGCAAACATGTTTAATTTACCTTATCTGAAAAACTGTGCAGTTTGCAGATTTTCTATGATGTGTCCAATTACTTTAATAATAATTAGAAAATAAACTTTGCATAATAAAGGAAAAAGAAAGAAACCTCTAACTTCTGTCTTCACATTTCTTATGTCTTAGTAGATGAACCAGAAATAGGAATTAAAAATTAAAAAAGGGTTTTTTAAATTTTTTAATTTTTACTTTTTTATTCTTTTTAGATGTACATGACAGTAGAGTGTATTTTGACATATTATACATACCTGGAGTATAACTTCACATTCTTTTTTTTTTTTTTTGGGTACTGGAGATTGAACTCAGGGGCACTCGACCACTGAGCCACATCCCCAGCTCTATTTTGTGTTTTATGTAGAGACAGGGTCTCACTGAGTTGCTTAGCACTTCACCATTGCTGAGGCTGGCTTTGAACTTGTGATTCTCCTGTCTCAGCCTCCCTAAGTGCTGAGATTACAGGATTGTGCCACCCGGCCCCACTTAACTTCACATTCTTTATGGCAAACATGATAGCAAGTCCAGTCCTAATTGCAGTGGGAAAAGAAATATAGGCATATGAAAAAACATCCAGGAAGACAGAAAAGGTTCCAATTAGTAAACCAGAATTTTGGGGGGAATTCTAGACATATGTAAGGCTGATGAGATTAGATTGTTGGAAACTGCTAGTAGTGAACAACCTGTAACACATCAAGAAAAATGTCTGACTTTCTGATATTTTCTTTCTAAAAGAGTAAACTTGTTTACCTATTAGCTTAGAGATGACAGGGCTAGACCAGAGAAATGGCCCTGTGAGCAATATTCAGGGTAGTTAGAAGACTTTGAAATCAATGAATCTTGAAGAAAACTCTGTCTGCTGATTTCTTCACAAATTCTGTCCACAAAGTCATAGCCTTCCAACAGATGTGACAGGAATGGGGAAGACTTGAGGAAGATCCAAGTAGTGACTTGTACAAGCCATCACTATTGAAAGTAACCTATGTTTAAAAAGATGAAGACAGAAAAAAAAAAAAAAAGCCTGGCTAGTTGAGGAAAAATTTAGCACTGCAAAAGAAATGACTTATATTAAAACAAGAATGCAAATAGCTAGCACAAAAATCTCAACTGTAGTGGAAAATAATAGCAAATGGAAAATTTCTAGTTAGAATTCAGAAGGCAGGGAATGGTAGTTCAGTGGTAGAGCACTTGCCTAGCATGTGTAAGGCACTGGGTTCTATCCTAAGTTCCATATAAAAATAAAGGTATTGTGTCCATCTATAACCACGCGCGCGCACACACACACACAAGAATTGAGAAGAAGTATTGAGAAAGGACCAATAAAAAATTATTGATAATTAAATGATTGCCAAGAGGTAAAAAAATGTAGAAGATGCTAGAATTCAGAGTACTAAATTGATTCTAAAGCTGCAGCCAGAATATTTGTGGATATAGAGGTTTCTCACATGCAATTAAGGAAAGAGATTTGAAATCCCTCTATAGGGGCTGGAGTTGTAGCTCAGTGGTAGAGTGCTTGCCTAGCATACATGAGACACTGGGTTCGATCCTCAGCAGCACATAAAAATAATAAATAAAATAAAGATATTGTGGGCTGTGGCTCAGCGGTAGAGCGCTTGCCTTAGCATGTGTGAGGCACTGGGTTCGATCCTCAGCACCACATATAAATAATAAATGAATAAAATAAAGATCCATTAACAACTAAAAAAAAAAATTAAAAAAAAAAAGGTATTGTGTCAATCTACAACTTAAAACAAAAAAACCTGTATAAAGCCAAGATTCTTGAAAATAAGAGTTCAGTGAAAGGGAGTCTGGAAAATTAAATTTAACTTTCACTAGAAAAACATCCTAAATTTTGTCACTTGGCTTTTGGGTGTAATGCTGAAAAGCCTCACTTAAAAATTTGTGAACATAAAGCCTGCCTTCATGTGGGCATGAGATTGCAATTTATATTATATGCCTGGTTCAGGAAAATAAAGGCAGATAAAATTATTAATATGTTGTCAAATGAATTTTAGTGACACTATAGTGAACCTAACATAAACAAAAGTAGCACTCTTTTTAAGTTATGCCTCTTGATAGGGCCTGAATGTTAAGTACTTTTATATTCCAAGACTACAAAAATATGAGAAAACCAGCAATCATGAGCAAGAGTGAGCAGAAAAACAGCAGAATTAGATCTGTGAATGTAAGATATTGAATTTACTAGATAAGAATATGGAATATGTGTAAATAAACTGTTTAAAGAAGTGGGTAATTAAAAACATGACCAAGCCAGGCGTAGTGATGCATGCCTGTAATCCCAGCAGTGTGGGAGGCTGAGGCAAAAGGATCGCAAGTTCAGAGTCAGCCTCAGCAATTTAGCAAGGCCTTAAGCAACTTGGTGAGACCCAGACTCTAAATAAAAAATATAAAAATGACTGAGACAGGAGGATTGTGAGTTCAAAGCCAGGCTCAGCAACGGCGAGGCACTAAGCAACTCAGTGAGACCCTGTCTCTAAATAAAATACAAAATAGGGCTGAGGATGTGGCTCAGTGGTCAAGTGCCCCTGAGTTCAATTCTTGGTAACCCCATACACACACACACACACACACACACACACACACGTATATGTATGTATATATAAATAAATAAATGAGCTGATCATGTGGCTCAGTGGTAAGGTACCCCAAGGTTCAATCCCCAGGATGTGCGCGCGTGCGAGCACACACCCATACACAAATGACCAAGAAAAATAGCTGTCAAAAATACCAGAAAGCTCTGAAAAAGAAGCTTAATAGAACTTTTAGAAATTAAAAAATATAATACTTGAACTTGAAAAACATTAAATGGGTTAGATTAATTCAGCTGAACAGTGAATGAATGGGATTGAAGATAGAAAAAAACAAGAGCTGGAAACATGAATATTTAGGTACAGAAGAAAAATTCTCTCTTACATATATGAAATTGGAGTTTCAGAAAAGAGAAGAGATTGATAGTCATTGTCTAAAGAAAGAATGGCTAAAAATTTTCCAGAAATAAAAAATATGAATTATTAGAATGAGGAAGAAAAATAATTGGATAATACTAAAAGCTAAAAAAAAATGTAAAAGTAGCTACAAATAGTCAAGTTATCTACAAGGCTCTAGAATGAAAGAGTGTCAGCAGTCCTCTAAACAACAAGAATGCTAGACATTATGAACTAAGTCTTCAAACAGTAAAAACAAATGTCACCCTTGAAACAGAAGGCAGGAGTCATTCAAACACAAAGGTTTGGATTTTCAGACAAATATCAGATTGGTAAGTAAAAATATGACTATGATAATGGTTGATGAAGTGAAAAAATGATAACTCAGTCACTAGAAGCATAAACTACCACTTTTGAGAGTAATTTGACAATATCTAGGAAGTCTGAATGCCATTTTCAGTGACTCAGAAATTCCTGTGTACACAACTACACCTTAGTTTTTTTATTTAGACCATGACAAAATTGAAGTTGGGTTTTTCAGGAAACAAAATTCACCCTTCTGATATGCAGTATATTTTATCTCTGCACCTTGTCGATTTTTCCACCTTTTTTTCCTCCTTCACTCTCTACTTTTCCTTTTTTTTTTCCCTAAACTGTGACCTTGGCACACGGATGTGTTATTGTTGGGTTATAAGCCAAGGTTTAAAAAACGCTACCTTAAAGAAACTTAGATAGGGGCTAGAGTTGTGGCTCAATGGTAGAGCAGTTACTTAGTATGTGTGAGGCACTGGGTTTGATTCTCAGCATCGCATATTAATAAATAAAGGTTCATTGACAACTAAAAAAGGAACTCACATTTTAATATGAATAAATAAAAATAGGGACATTGAGTGCAACATTGTAAGAGTGAAAAATTGGAAGCTATCTTAAGCTCTGATAAATGGAAAATAGATAAACTGTTGTTTGTCTATGTAAGTGTTTTATAAGACAAAATAATAAATCAGTAAATTATTTTGCTCATATTCAGTGGATATACTTAAAAATACGTTGAACATAAAAAGCAAATTGCCAATGAATATATAAAGTGTGATATTTATATTAAGCTTGAAAATGCAAAGCAATAATATATATTGCTTTGTGGGTGTATACATATATTACAACATATAAAGGAATATATGGAAGTTATGAACATCAAATTTTGATTACCTCTGGGAGGGAAAGAAAGGTGTTTTTGTTATCTAGATAACATTTTTTCTTTTAAGCTGGCTGGTGGATACATACATATTTATTAAATAGTACTTATACTCCTTTGTATATCTAAAACATTTTACAATAATTTTTTTAAAAAGATGGATGTGGACTGGGAATGTGTATCAATGGTTAAAGTACTTGCCTAGCACACATGAGGCCTTAATTTCAGTACCCAACAACACACACACACGCACACACGTAGTTAAAAAGCAGTATATAACTGAGAGTTCTCTCTCAAAGTATAGTTGAGACCTTATAAGAGAAAGGTCTCTCAAAAGGAGTTGGACCTTATAAGAGAAAGTTTGAGACCTATAACATAGATCCACAAGATTAGTATGTAAGATATAGAAATTCCTGAAGTAAAAAAGAGAGTAAATGTAGCAGAAAGAGGAGATAATAAAATGGCAGAATAATATTTTCCTGAGATGGAGAAATCCTTGAAATAAGACACACTGAAGTAAAATTGTAAAATTTCTGGTAAAAATCAAATACTGATAAAACTTCTGAATTTCAAGGATCAAAAGAAAATCAGGTTTCCAGATAGAGAAAAAAAGTGTTATCCTAAAAATGAATGAGATTGGCATTTGTTTTTTCTCATGTAGCACTGTATTAAGAGACAGTGGAAAAGTTCCTATAGAACTTTCAAATAGAACTTTTGCAGCAAAGCTATTTTTCAAGAATGAAAGCAATATATGTATGTGTATAAATATTCTTTCAAAAGGACTATGAACTAAAACAGATTTAAATAAATGAATACATTATTTAAAAGTACTTAAACAAAATGAAATGAATCAGAATAGAGAATTCTAGGCCAAAAAAGAAGGATATGTATTAAATATTGACAAAAAAACAACAAACCCAATTAGTGAAACTATATCTAACAAAGTGTTAATAGTGTACTTTGAAGTGTGGTATAATTTTAGATAAAAATGTTTCTTATAAAATGGAAGGCATGAAGAAGATGACAACTGGGAAATAAAATTCAAATGATTTAATGTAACTTGTGTTATAGTGGAGATGTGGTGGGAGGGAATGCAAAAGACTATTATGCAGAGTATGCTGAGTAAAGAATTTTTATGTATAGAGTTACAGGAGTGGATATTTTACACTTCTGATATTTAGGAAGAAAAGTAGACTGAAAATACATGTTGAATATTTGAGGAGACTTGGTAAAAGAAGGCAAATGATCACTTCTCACAGTATTCTCCGTATCTGTGTGAAGGGACTAAATGTGTACTTAAAAAAAAAGAAAAGAAAACCTGTAACAACAGCATTGAGGAGTACAGTAAATTTGGGAGAGTACCCTGATGATAGAAAGCAGGTGGAATGAGAGCCTCAGAGAAAACTATAAGTGAAACTGAAAAGTTTTTGAGGTACAGTAGATCTGAAGAACTTCCATTTATATTGTTAAAAGTGTCAAAGAATTAGAGTACACTATAGTGTGATCATCAGAGCAATAAATTTAAAAACTACCTGTACCACCTGCGTCCTCCCCTTTCTCCTTTGTACGCAGTGATTGTCAGCAGGAGTATTTGTGTGGGGATTACAGTTGTGGCTTCTGTTCTCCAAATGATGATTGTGGAGAAAGTTTCTAGTATGTATGTTGGGACTGGAAAGAGTAGCAGAGCAGAGCCTAAGAACTCCTAGCAAGAATACTTAGTGGGAAAGGCTCTACACATTGTAATACACTAAATAACTCTATCTCCAAAATAAAGCTTATGTTGTCAGTCTTGGGGGTTCTACCCCATAGCTAGCTTTATTAGTACATATCCAAAATTAAAACGTGTCTTAGATTGGCAAAGACAATTGTAATTGTAGCTACTTGGGATGCTGAGGCAGGAGGATCACAAGTTCAGTGCCTGCCTGAGCAACTTAGTGATATCCTTAAAACAAAACAAACAACAACAACAAACCAAAAGGTTGGGATGTAGCTCCATGTAGTAGTAGATCAATTGCGTAATATGGTGGAGGTCCTTGGTTTGATAGATGGGGAGGATTGCACAACCAAACAAAACAAGCAAACAAAAGACCTCTTGATAGGTTCTACCTCTCACTTAGAGCCTGAAATCAACTCAGGGAAGATGCCTTCATAGAGGGATAGTCCTGCTGATCTACAGCAGAAACTCAGGTAAGTTAGACAGTTCTGGAACATCATTCACAAATTTTGCTACCATGGATCACCAGAAAACCAACAATACAAAACAGAAGATGAACCAAGGGGAAAAACTGACCCCTGGAAAATGGGAAGATGTTAGACATACATAGAACTTAATATAATTTGTATTTCCAGAGAGAGAATTAAGAGGATAAAATAGCCAAAAAACTTAATCAGGCTGTTCTGAAAGAAGCAATATGCACAATTCTCAGAAATTAAAAACCTGATTGTTAAAAAAAATTTGAAGGCAGGACTGAAAACTGGATTAGTGATTTAGAAGTAAAGTTGAGGAAATATTCTAGAACCTAAGGATAAAAAACGAGGACTGCAGCACACAGCTATAATCCCCTTGATTTGGGAGGCTGAGGCAGGTGGATTGCAAAGTTTGAGGTCACCCTCAGCATCTTAATGAGACCTTGTCTTAAAAAATAAAAATGACTGGGATGTAGCTTGGTGATAAAGGGTAAAGTACCCCTGTATTCAATCTCTAGTTAAAAAAAAAAGTGTGTGTGTGTGTATTTATATATAATATATGTATAATCAAGTGTTTAAGTGACATGGAACATGGAAACCAGTTATTTCAGTCTTCTGAGGAGATAGGAGGAAAGGAGAAAACAAAGCATAATATCTAGGTATTCTATAGAATATTATATAAATATTATATAAATAGTAAAACAAATAAGATTGACAGTATGCTTATGTGAAGGGTAGTCAGGATATATTAAGTTAAAAAACAAGTTGTGAGAAGAGTATGCATAGTGTATCTGTTACCAGAAATTATGTGTATAAGAAAGAAAGTGCATGAAATCTTGTTAAAGTTTAATTTTGAGGAAAGGATGGATAAATGAGAGGAATATTATTTTTTAAACACACTAGTGTTTTGTAAAGAACTTACGTATATAAGAACTGATATGTTATATGGATAAATAGAAATAAAATTAAAGAGCCACAATTATATTGGAGAGGACGGGAGGAAGGCAACAGGAAGGTAATAACGGTTACTTAGATCAGTTTAACTTACACATAGTCTCAAGCTTATAGTTTTCTTTTTAAGATATACTTTTCTGTTACTTCTTAGCAACTTTCTCTTTCCCTTACTACTTGGAGACACTTACAGAAGTGTATTTTCACACATTTCTATATGTTCTTTTTTACCCAGAGTACAGTGATGGGATAACGAATAATTCCCTCATTACATACGAATTTTATGAGAGAATATGTATGTGGAGAATACCTTAAAGCAAGGATTTTTTTAAATTCTAGGTATTTATTAATAAAGGATATTATCTAGCATTTTTTTTTGTGGTAATGAGTCAGCATATATATAGGTAAAAATAATGATACAAAGAAACAAGCCAGAATAATGACATATTCAAGATTCTGAGGTGTTCCTGGTGAGTTGTTTTGGAGTGGGAATTGTTCAGTATCAGAATAGTAATGTGAGTATAATCACAGAGGTGTGAAGTGGTGTTCTGGACTGCCTGAAAGGCGCTATTCTTTTTGTGAAGAGATGGATATGACCCTTGGTCTTAGTATGCCACATCTACTATAAACTTCTGAACCCTCCACCATCATTCAGGATGCATCTCTAATGGTTGAAGAAGTGGTGGAGGATGGCATGGGAGAGAGTACCTGAGGATCCTTGCCTGAGACAAGTTATGGAAAGAAAATCTCACAGGTATTTTTCTTACTGTATATTTTTACTTGGTTGCTGTGTTTTTAATGGATAAAATAGTTCTATTTCTGAAGAGTGGATGGTGGGTGGGGGAAAGTATGGGAGATGGGAGGGTAGGGTGGTACTACTGAGTTCTTTTCTAACAGTGGTAGAAGAATTAAGAAAGAATATTAGCATCGTTCTTTTTTTTTTTTTCTGTACTTGCACAACTTTTGCTGTCATCTTCACAATAAGGGGAGTTACATGAGAATTCTTAATTGCCACCTCACTCATGTTAATAAGACTCAGTAGGGAACATGTAGCATGCTGACTTAACAGTATTAGCTGTCAGCACTTAGAAACCAATGGAAAATGTTTGGATCTGTGAATTGTATTGAATTTTAAATATTTCAAATATATGCTTAAAAGTTTTATTTGTAATAAACTTGTTAACTCTTCTTCTTTTTTGATTATGTTAATTGGCTGTTTAACCATTTGACACTGATTTACTTCTTAGGCATGAAGATGTTTAACATAGCTATGCATTTTAATTAGGTAGGTCACAGGAGCTCCTAAGTTTTAAGTTCTTAAATTTCCCCTAGAATAGCAGAGATTTATGTGCCAAGAGCTCAGAAAATGGCTTCTAAGATATCTCTTGTCCCATTGTGGCTTAAAAATATTGGAAAATTTTTTTGCAAACCACATGTTGGGGAATTTCTTTGAGATTCTCTGAGAAGTGTTCTCAAAACTTCAAAAAGTTTTAGAAAGGGTTCACTTTCATTCCTGATAATCAGTAATTCTATTGTGCTTTTTAGATGTTAATGTAAGAAGTATGTAAGGGTATATAGGGAAAAGATGTTTTTCAAAACTTAGAGCAGTTGGAACCCGATTCAATGAAAGTAAACAAAGTTATGTCAACATAAAATTGGCCTAGTTAAAGAAAGTGAAATGACCTTTTATTCTTGTAAAGTTTTTTCTTTTGTTTTCTTGTTTGCACTAAGACAAACAGAAAACAAACAAACCTGTTGCTCTTAAGAGAGAATTTTGCATTATTTTGTCTTCTTCCTCTTTTTTTTTGTGTGTGTTTTTTTCTAGCTTGGGCAGTAGAAAAAGAGCCCTTTTATCTGATCTTGTCTTCCAGTTCATTTTGAATCAAGAAAGACCCATTGAAGACTCCTTTGAGAAGAGTCTGTTTTGAAGAAGGAAAAAGAAATACTGTTTGAGAGAAGGCAAACCGACACAAAGGGTGATAAAAGCATGTCTTTTTGTTGTGTATTTAACACTGAGAGAACTTCCTGGAGTGATCGTAGAGAACTGAGAAGGGAGTAAAGAATGACTGAATTATGTGGGTTTTAATGAAGGAATGCTGGTCTTCTAATATGGAAAAGCAATTGGTACTTCAACCAGGACTTTTTCCTCTCTGCTGTGTACAGTTACCACCAGCTATGAACATTCAAAACCACCTCTTTGTCCTCTGTGAATGATGGCACTCTTCTATTTCAAAAGTGCTTCCAAGATGAATTAAAGTGTAGTGTTTGCCAAAATCTAAAAAGTACAGTCTATGTATTTGTTACTAGAGCTTTGTGCTGTACCCCTCTTGCATTTTAATAATTTATGATGCTCAAGCACCAACTGTTGTGGGCTTTGTCAATAAATATAATTTTTCAAAATGAAGTATGTTGATTCCTATCCATATTGTGGTCAGATCTCCAGTTTGATAGCAATAGACCACTTGATGGAATTGATATTTTATTTTTCACACTTAAATGGTTATGGTATTTATGGTATGTGATCATATTCTTTGAAATTTCTGACAGATCTGATATTACCGAATATGTTAAAATAAAAAATTAAAATATCAAAAATGTTGATTTTATATTTTCTTCTAAATCTTGGTGTAAACTCAGATCCTAAGTGATAAATTAATCTAAATATTTGGAAATTAAAAATTTTCAGTTCTTATGTAGAAAGCATCTTATGAATTGCTTTGTGTAGGTTTTTAATTTAACTTTTATTTAAAAATTTTTTAGCATGTGCTTCTACTCTGTTAGGCAGCTTTGCTTTTCTTTGAAAGACAAGAGGAAAACTTTGTTTTTGAACTTAAAATTGTTTCAATTCTCCAGGCCAGTTCTGTAATATGAATTCTGAACCTTGTTTCTCATTTTTTAGTCTTCTCTTAGTTTAAGGACTTTAGAACAGATTGTGATTCATTTTCAACTTAATATTTCTTCAGTCAAAATGTGTTCTTTCTCTAAAGAGGATTTCTTGATTGAGAGTTCATCTCAGGCATTGGGGCTTCTTCTGAGTGCTCTCTTGTTAACAGTATGTTTATATATAGAGGTGTGACAGCATCAATCTGACATAGCAAATTGTGTAAGCATGTTTATCACTACATTGCTATGATATCAAAAAGCTAGGACTAACCTAATGTACATCAAGAGAGAAGGGTTGCCATGAAATATTATGGAAGTCTAAAAAAATTATTTTTCTCTTTTTTTCTGTTGATATTGAGGAGTGTCTGATATTTTAATGTGAAGTCAGCAATTTAAGACTTATAAAGTATTCTATTTAAAAAACTTTGTATGTCTATAAAATGTATATATATTTGAGCTTAAAGAAGGGCCTGGTTATCTTGATATATGGGATGGAGAATAAAAAAGGAACACGAGTAATGTTTTTCTTTTTACATTTTGTAGTATTATATTGGTTTCAGTAAAGTATTATGTTTTTATAATTTTCAAGGAAGAGTTTAAGAATTGTGAAAAGTACAAATAACTTTATGGAATAATTTAGTACTGAAAAATAAAAAAATAGAAATTTCTAGTGTTCAGTGATATATACATATTTGTTATTCTTGTGAAATGACTGAAGGAGGGCTCAGCATTGATTATGATTCCTGGGAACACCAAGATAGAAGCTATTATTCCCTACAGTGGATGAAAGGATTAGCATGAACATTTTAAATGCAACAAAAATTCTTATAGGAAGTAGTTTCGATTTAACCTATGTTCTCTTCTTAGCTTCAGTACTTTTGTGTCCCAGAAACTAAATTGCTCAAGGAAATTTTATTGAATTTACGTGTATACCTTTTCCCCATCCCTTCTCTACATGTCCTTTTTTTAGAAAGGACAGGCAAAGGAGGAACATTCAACACTAAAGAGGGGAGAAAGAGGAATGCCATTTGAATATGATGCTAGAGAACACACTGTTCTGGAAGTATGATTATGTAATGCCCAAATAATAAGAGATTTGATTTTAAAATGTAATATTCCATTCAACAACAAAATGGAATAGCTTTACCTTTTGGGGAGGTGAGAAATGATATATATGTTTGTGAGGTTGAGCATTACTTTGGTCAGCTAGAATATTATAATTTTTCTTTAAGTTCTGGTTACTGTTGCATAAGGACAATTATTACAGTAGTAAATATTTTTGGCTGTTTTGGGCTTGACTTCATAGAGTCTTAAGTTTCAAAATATAACAATTTAAAGCAAAGTCACAGAAGATATGAGGATGTCAGGAAACAATTGTTGTTTTGGAGACAATAGTCTTAACTTTATTTCATATTGTGCCCATGGAATTGTGTATGTAACTTTAAAAAAATTCACCATGATTTACTGAGGAAAAAACATGAAATCTATTGGATAGTATTATACAGTGAGATGTGGAATACATAAACAATAATTTAGAAAAAATACACAACAAAATCATGTTTGGTAAGTAGGCTTTACAAAATATCGAACATTATTATTCCATAGTTGATCTCAACTATCATAGGATATTACAATTTTTTTTGTTTCTAATTCAGTTCTGTCGAAACAACTTGTTATCTTCTTTTCACACCTGATCATCATTTACCCTTATGTTGGGGAATAACCTCTTCATTTATAAACTTGTTTTAAGTCATTTACTCCTTTCCAATAATTGTCATATCCAGTAGGCCCTAAATTACTAAGGTTTCTTTATAATGTCTTGATTTTTATGCTCTATCTTTATCATTCCTGTCCTAAACATTTCTTATTCAGATTATCATAATATCAATCCTAAAGTGTTGCTTTATCTAATTCATACCCTTCTTAAAGGAATCTTTGTTTTTTTTTTATTTAACTAATTGGTTTATTTAGACAAAATCATACATGCAAGGAATTTTATTTCAATACCCATTTCACCCTTTTCCTCTCCTTCCTTCCTGTATTCTTCCTCCTTCACTCCTTTATTTATTTATTTTTGATTGGTATTTTCTACATAAAGGTGAAATACCCTTTGGAATATATATAGCATGTATAAAAATATATATCTATATTATACATGATAACTGATGAATAGACTTATAGCAGAATTTTGTTAAAGTCATTCCATATTTCTTCCCCTTTCCCTTCCTCTCTCCCTCTTGTTCTCCTCCTCCTACTCCAGTGATTTACCCTTTATCTTTGTGATGTCTTATTCCCCCTCCTCTTCTTTCCTTAAAGGGATCTTTCTAAAAGCAAGTTTGATCAAATTACTCTTTTCCTTCCTCCCTGTTAAAATCCTTTGATAAAATACCAAACTCATACACAGGACCCGTTATTATGACCTTGCATGATCTTCAGATGCACATAACCTTGGTTCAGTTAGTTTCCTGTTCCTTGCTCTCCCGCTTACTGCTATGACCTCTGGCAAATTTAAACTTCTTTAGATTCTTCATTCTGCAAAAGGAGCATGAACATTATCCCTCTGCCATATAGGATCATTATGATGATTTTACAAATATGAAAGTGCTTAGCACTTTTCCTGACATGTAGTTTTAGCTGGTGTTATAGTTATCTCTCCAGCTTCCCCTCTCTCCACTATTCTTCCTCTTTATATAGGATTATCTAAAGCACTTCTTATATTTATTTTAATTAGCAGTTTAATTTTGCTTCCCCAATACATTGAAAGCTTATCTGGGATATATGAATTGCCTTTTTAAAAATTATATTCTTTGTGCTTAACACTATATCTAGTAAATATATAGGAATCAGCATTTGTGGGAATAAGTAATTCTTACAGGTCTTGAGAGACTAGAAAAGTACAATACATATTGAAAAATTATTCTGTATACTCCTGAAGAACTTTTATAAGCAGTGTTTTTTATTGGCCTTTATGAGCACAGTGCTTGACAATTAGTAGGTAAGTGCTTAATAAATGATGAATTAGTTGATCAATTTGAAATGAAAATTGGAATGTAAGTGTGAATGACTTAGTTTGGGAGGTAGTTGTTTTGGTGGCAATATTCTCAGCCTTCCCATTCCTTTTCCATTATAGTTGTTGGGAATAAGGACATTCTACATTGCATATCTTCAATTCCTTTTCAAATTATTTGTGAGTGAAATTTTTGTTTTTCTCTTTTTTCTTTGTCTCCTCAACAAACTTCCATTTTGGTTCTCTTCTGTTCGCCAATGCAAAGGTAGTGAGTACTTTCTAACTGTGAAATGACTTGGTTTATGAACATTGATCACCAGAAGAGATCCAAAAAAGAAAAAGTGAATCACTGGAGCTAAATAAAACTTCTTTATGTGTGTAAAAGACAAACACTTCTTTAACAGCCAGTTAAAATTGGAATTATCTGCTTTATCAAATTGCCAATTTAATGTCACATTCAATTGTTCTTTTTCTAGGCTGAGTAATGGATACCATTTATATTAAATTGTATCTAGGACTTGAGCATTGAAATACTTAAAAATAAGTTATTAATCACTGGTTGTAAACGTTTCATTTTAGATGTGGCGCTAATTTCTAGCACCATGATTCAGTCAAGATTCACTTTACCCTTCATTAAATAAGCAAATAGAATGGTATGTAAATTATAAAGGTTATTAAGATTCAATAAAGGTATTAAATAAGCAGAAACAATTTTGAAATTTTTTAGATGAATTCTTTCATTCTACGCAGACACATCTTAAAATTAGGATAAAGGATTAAATAAAACTTACCTATAAACCCATTTTTTAACAGTCGCCTATTAAACTCTTAAATGTTCTCTTTATCATTTTGCAGTTAGAGAATTCATACTTGTTTTTTTCTCTGAATGAATTAGTTCATCTTTCAGAGTTACTAATACTACCAGACCACTCCTTTCTCACCCATAAAGATTACTTTGGTTTGTAAATTACTTCTTGATCATTGTGCAGATCTTACTTTATGAGAGTTAATCACTTACTCCAAAAATTTTAACTTCTCACTCTCATCACCATCTCTACAGTTATACACATTATCAGACATTCAAAATTATTATCAAAGGCAGCAGTCTTCCTACTTTGAAAGTTTTATGAGAAAGTCTTAGAAAATGATGAAAAAATATTTTTTCCCAAAATAGCTTAAGATGAATATTAATTGATAATGTTTTTGAGTTGAAGTACTCATTTTTCTTCAAATAAAACTGTCAGTCACCACCAGATTATTTTTTGATATAGGCGCTCTTAAGTTTAGCTTTCATATTTGCTTACTTCTGTTTACTTTTATTATTACAGTAAAGGTAGGTCAGTTTCTGTACAAAAGCAATAAACACTTTTTTTTTTTTTTTTTGCCTTTTGTCAGTGTACTCCATCAGGACTGTTGGCTTTCATTTATAATATAGTTAACTGACATATTTAAAGCCCTTCTAGCTTTGCCTCAGGTACTTCACACACAAAGTTAAATGAGATAAAAGTTCTGATGTCTTAAGATTCTTTATGAAACAAAATATAGTCCTGTTTCAAACTACAAGCAGCAAGGAGAAAGAGATATAGTGAGGCACACATAGAAAAGTCAAGACATAACAGAAGAGAATAAATTTGGGAGAGTGGGTTGTGGTGCACCAGGAAATAGAAAAAGGAAGTGCAAAGCTTACATACTTAATTCTAGAACCTTGTAGACAACTTGTAATGGTGGAATTCTCTCTGGGAAGTGGCAGGTGAACCAGCTACAAAGGGAATTAGGGACCACCTAATAGTCTCAGACCAGGGCCTTTTCATGATAATGCAAACTACTTTGCATATGAATTGTTTCTAAAATAAAACATTCTGGTTTAGTAAGTGTGAGGTGGGACCTTATATTCAGTAGGCAGTGTTTCTGTGGGGCTCCTGCTGATCCCCTAACAATATTTTGAATAAGACTATACATTATACTGAGGAGTTTTGCATTGTGTGAGGCTTGGAGGAGCGATATGATCAAATTTTCAATTTAAGATAATCTTGCTTTTTGTAGCAGTAGAAGAGGGAATGTGGTGACCCATTTAGTCTGAGGAGGAAAAAGAACTGAACTGTGTGACTTGAGAGGAGGACCAGGAATTGGAGGCAAGTGATATGCAACAAGTAGAATTAACAGCTCTTGGTTGTTAATTGTTTGTGGAGGGGAAGTGTTGAGGGAGATGTAATTTGGTATGTTTGCAAGGTTTGGGACTTGGATAACTTGGCAGATGTTGATTGAATTAGGGAGAAGAAAGTTGATATCTTTGTGCTTATGCTGGGATGAGGGCTAAAAAGAAAAAGTTGTCTGCTGTGCAGTCCTAAATTGCTCTAAATTGTCATGTCTGTTAAGTAGCTATAGACATTGGACATTCATGAGGTCATTTCAAATTTATTGAGAGCCTATTGTTTGCCAAGTTAATATGTTCAGTATATTAGAAGGGTGAAATGGGATCGCTTTGCAAAGGGTGTTTTGTGACTGAGTGTGAACCCTCAATGATGAAAGTTATCAGGTTGGGAGTGATTCCTAAAGAATATTGGGGAAACTCTTAGAGTAGGTGACAATTCAGCAGAATGTAGAAGGTTGAAGAGGAATTCCACAAGCAGGCAGCTGGGGAGGTTAAGAGGAGAGGTAGTATTCCAAACATTCAGCATGGGAGGTTGTCTACTGATTGTAGGTTGTAGACCCTTTGCTATAGCAAGGGCCCAAAGAAGAAGGCTAGATGGTGAAAGAGGACGTTGCAGAAATAAGCAGGAGTCTGTCGTGTCCTGTGTTTCCCCATCCCCGCCCCCCATACTGGGGATTGAACCCAGAGGTTCACATCCCCAGCCTTTTTTAATGTTTTGCTTAGAGACAGGGTCTTGCTGAGTTGCTTAGGGCCTCACTAAGTTGCTGAGGCTGGCTTTGAACTTGTGATCCTCCTGCCTTAGCCTCACGAGCTCCTAGGATTACATGTGTGTGCCACCATGCTCAGCTCAGTTGTTAAATTTTAAGTCAGGGTGTGACCAAGTTGCTCAGGACCTTGTTAAGTTGCAGAGACTGGCTTTGAACCTGTTATCCTCTGCCTCAGCTTCCCCAGTTACAAGTGTGCACCACCATGCCTGGCAAGCAGGGGTCTGCTTGATCATACGATGTCTTGGCCCTGTGTAGCCCCTTATCTTAAGATAAGCTGGCGGGGGGGGGGGGAGTGTCACTTGAAGGGATTCATTTTGCCTTTTGTATTTTAAAGAGAACATTCTGATATCAGTGTGGAGGATGAGTTGGAGAGAGAAAACTTGAGACTTGGAGTCCAAGTACACTGTCCAAGATAGTAGTCTAAGCCGAAATAATTAAGCCTCAAATTAAATTCCTTAAGGGATAGGGCAAGTAATAAGAATGCCTTAAGAGGAGGTCTGGTTCTCTAGTGAGAACATTTCCTCCACTCCATGAAGAAATTCACGTTCAAAACGTTAAATGCCATTGTGCTATCAAATACAACACCCTTAATATTTGAAACTGGTTAAAACCAAGGTGATTGCACTAGTGATGGAGAGAAAATGATTTGGGAAGTAGCATTTCTGTTTTGATCAGCAAGGAGATATAAGACTGATCACATGTTTGGTGAAAAGTGAAGAGTTAGGTTTGGATATGTTGGATGTACAGTTGTGAGAAGTTGGTTTGGGAATGAAATATGAAAGCCCTCTGTTTTATACATTAATTTATTTATTTACTTATTTATGGTACTAGGGATTGAACCCAGGGACACTTAACTACTGAGTCACATCACCATCCTTTTTTATTTTTATTTTGAGACAGGGTCTTGCTAAGTCACTGAGGCTGGCTTTGAACTGTGATCCTTCTGCCTCAACTTCCTGAGCCACTGGGATTATGTGTGTATTACCACGCCTGATACTTATTTATTTATTCATTCATCCATTTACTTATTCATTCATTCATTCATTCATTCATTTATTTATTTATTTTAAAGTAAAAGATATGGTAAGAAGAGGACTAAGGATTGCATCCCAAGGAATGCTAAACTTTAAAAGTGGCTGGTGACAGGGCCAACACAGTACTTTTCATGACAAAAGAGACCACGGTGGTTTCGGTGTGTTAGAGGCAAGAACTTGGTGTTTCACTAAATAATATTTAGTTGTGTCAGATGCTGCAGAGAATGGCAAAAGCATAAAAAGTACATAAAGAATACTTCAGATTTAGTACTGATAAAGATTTAGTACTGAGCAGTTTCCCTGTGGCCAGAAAGTATAGGCAATGATTTTCTTTCAGAAGAATTTATTTACTTAATCTTTTATTCAAAATGCTTTCTCAAAGTTCAGGTTCTTGACTGAGTAATTATTTTTAGGCTGTTTGAGACTAGTTCTATGTGGAATAAATTAATTTTAATAATGTAAGTATGTTGACAGAAGCCATAAGAAAATATAAAGGAGATGTGATTATTTTCAAACTGAACAGTTGCTGTACCAAAGTTAGTTTTGAAAATAATTGTTTATATTTGTAGACTTATTTACCTATCATCACTGTGTTACGGTTGTCTTTGTGAAGTTCCAAGGAAAAATTTGTGTATTCATTTTCTTGTTTGAAATGGAGTATCATATTTTAAGAATTCTAAATATTCAACCACGTGAAAACATTTTCTTTTAGTATTAAAAATGAACTTGAGCTGTGGAGTGCTGTATAATTTTACTCCAGTTCTTAAAAGAACTTGAGAGTTATTCAGAGTCTTTGCAATGCCGCCCTCTAGTGATAATTTTCCTAAGTGCGTTAATCTTGAAGTCTATGCTGATTCCACTTTGCTTCAGCCTGTGTTGATTTTTTTTTGGGGGGGGGGGAGTTGCTCCTCAGTTGAGTTGTGTATTTTTCTTTATATCAATTAGTCTTGTTCTCCCTTAGTGGTATTAGGGAAAGATCAGGAACTTTAGAGACAAAAAAATAAGAACGTGAATCCTTAAAGCAGTCTGTGTATGAGGCACGTTTTGTCTAGAGCTCTTATGAGGAGTGAATAAAAATATTTTTGTGTGACAGTTGACAAAGCAAACAGTAGACATTCCACATATGCCTGCTGTTTCTTAAAACCTTTCAATTTCATTTGGTTTTAAAAAATTATTAACAAACGGTTGTACATAGAATTTCCTTGTAATAGTTGATCTTCTTATTTAATTCAAGGCCCATTCTATTGTCAATTTTATGCTGTGTTTTCTCTTTTTAGATATTTTATCATATTGGAGGTATGTGTATTTTATTGGTTTTTTTGAAGCACTGGAATTTCTATTTTGTAACTGAAAAAATATTTGTGTCTTTAGGTTTTTATTTGTAATAATTTAATGTTTCTATTTTTCTTTTTTGTGAAAGCTTTATTATTCTAAATTTGCTTCTTATTACAGTTTTGACTAAATGCCATATGATTTGATATATACTGTTTATTTTCTTAGTTTTCCAATAAAATTTAGTAGCTGTGATTCCTTATTGATTTAAAAAGTTAGGAGGGTATCTTAAATTATGAAATTGTGCATATGTTTAAAAAACAATTGTTAATTTTTATCTTTATAATGATATGATTAGAGAATAAGGATGTATAGTTTCTTTTTTAAGAATTTACTGAGATTTTTTCTTATGAGATATACAAGATCAGTATTTAAAGTTTTCCCCACACACTGAGAAATAGGTGAGAACTCTGTCAAGTATACAGTGCTATATGTGTATATGTGTGTGTGTATATATGCATATATTATATTAATTATCCTGATATCCTCCATTTTTTGACTGCTTCAACTGTCATGTACTTATGAGAATTAAAGTTTTACATTGTTTTTGTGTGTCATTTTTCTCATTGTTTCTAACATGTTTTAGTGCTGTGTTATTTGGTTCTTTAAGATTAATGACATTTTTGTAGAAGATTTTACATTTCATGAATTAAGAATCATCTTTTCAATAAGTGTTGCTGTTCATTTGGATATGCAAATGGGAAAAATAATACAACTTGATCCCTGTTTCCCAGCATGCACAACTGGTTGAAGATCTAAATGTGAAAAGTAAAATACTTAAGCATCTACAGGATGAGAGATTATCTTTAAAAAAAAAATTTTTTTTTAGTTGTAGATGGACACAATACCTTTGTTTTATTTATTTATCTTTATGTGGTGCTGAGAATTGAACCCAGGGCCTCACACGTGCTAGGCAAGTACTCTACCACTGAGCTACAACCCCAGCCCAGATAAGAAATTATCTTTATTATCTTGCAGTACAAAAGTATTTCATTTCTTAAAAAAATATATATTTTTAGACATTGATCAATGTTTATTTTATTCATTTACTTATATGTGTTGCTGAGAATCAAAGCCAGTGCCTCTCACATGCTAGGCAGGTGCTCTACCGCTGGGTCACAACTCCAGCCCCACAAAAGTATTTCTTAAGCAGGACAGAAAACTTAGTGGTATAAAGGAAAGGATTTAAAACTTTGACCATTGACAAATGAAGAACTTTCTGTCATCAAAGATAACGAAAGAGATAAAAGCAAACCAAATAATGGGAGGATACTTGTAATACATACACTTGGCAAATGGCTCGTGTCTGTATTATCTAAACTCCTGTAAATCATTAGGACAGACATCCCAACAGAAAAAATGGGAAGGAGACTTGAACAGGCATTTCACAAAAGAGGATAATCAAATGGCCCATAAATATATGAAAAGCTTTATTATTTACCAGGGAAATGCTAATTAAAATCATGATGAGATAATATTACAACCTTCACCTGAATGACTAAAGTTAAACAGGTGAACAATACTTAGGTGACAGCAAATTATGAAGGGCAGGGCTGGGGATATAGCTTAATTGTAGAGTACTTGCTCAGCATGCAAAATTCCCTACACTGAAAAAGAAAACAAGATTTACAAAAAAAGAGCAATGAATCTTTTGCTGCAAGTAGGAGTGTAAATTGGAAAAATTACTTTTAAAAGCTGGCAATTATCTAATAAAGCTCTGTGTGAGTGTGTGTGTGCACATGTGTACCCAAATGTGCAAGTGTACATACATATATCCAGCAATTTCAGTAGGAATTCATGCAGGAATTCCACTAAAAGACAGGTAAAATTAGGTTCGAAGTAGCAAAAACCTGGAAACACAAATGTTTATCAGTAGTAAAATAAATAAATGGATTGTGATATTAGCAATGAAAATGAAAAAATTATAGTCCCAAGCAATAACAGATAAATTGTACAAACATACTGCTTTCCAAAATAAACCAGGCAAAAAGAACATATAGTATGTGAAGGTACAAAATTTAAAAGCTGGCAAATCTGGGAGTTCTCAGGATAGTGCTTGATTTTGTGAAGGAGGAAGGAGGGTGTAGTGATTGTGAAGTGATGTGGGGGTACTTCTCTGTTTAGTAATGTTCTGTTTCTTGAGTGGTGGTTAAATGGGTATACTGACTGATAATTTACTGAGTTGCATTAGTTTGATTTGTGAATTCTTTTGCATGGATGCTACACTTCAGTAAAACTCAAATGATAGGAAACAGTTTCTTTAATGTGAAGAAACTAATACTGAAACAGTTGAAATTCATTACAGTTTATGTACAGTTTTATCAAAAAATATCCTCAGCCAGTCATTCTCTGTTTTCTTATACCCAGTCCTACCTCTTTTCTGACCTCCTGTATTTTGCAGGGTACATTTAAAACATAAACACTGAAAACCTCCCCCCAGTCTCCTGCTCAGTCCTTGAATTCTCTTGTTTTCATTTGCTGGCTATATCTTTACCTTCTTTAAAACATTTTTATTATTTTTTTCCTTAAGGAATTTTCACCCTTTTTTGAGAGTTTTTTTTTTTTATACTTGGCTTTTACTAAAGGAATTTGATGTATTTTCATTAATAGTATATCTTGGTTTTTGCATTTTTTATGCTTTATTGCTCTTGTTATGCAGGATGTTCTGTGTGTGTGTGTGTGTGTGTGTGTGTGTGTGTGTGTGTAGGGGGTTAACTTTATTTTCAATTCTGCTGAGAATTGTCTTTAAACTTTGCCAAATATTCGAGCCTATGTTTTCCAGTTTAAATACCAAGAATAAATTAATTCCTTTTAATTTACCCAATTTGAGGTGAAACAATTTAATTTCCCTGTTGTTCTTTCTCTTACCTGTCTTTTATTGGATGTAATTCATGATTCATATTATTTTTAAGTTATTTTTATTTTTCTCATTTTGTTAAATATCACAAGTTAATCACAAACATATACTGTTTTGTAAATATATTTGTAATCATTCATTTGTTCACTCAAAAACTTATTGAGCACGTACTAAGTACCAGACACTATTCTAGGCAAATAAGACCGGGAATGAAAATGGCAAATGAGATGATTGATGTTATCAAGCTTTCCATTTTGGGGGCAGATGGTCAATAGATATGTAGATAAACAAGATACTCAAAGTATGAAGGGAGTAAATAGGGTGAAGTGATAGAGCATGATGGGCTGCAGTTGGGATCAAGGATGTATGTTAGGTTTGTCAGAGAAAACTTTTGAAGCAGTGACATTTAAACAGACTTGAGGAACAGGAAGGGACATAGAACTGTGTGAAGAATAGCCCAGGTTGAGGTAGATAATGCCTTGATGGGGTAGAGAACTTCATCTTTTAGAAAAAAAAAATTATTTAATATTACTTACTGAACTTTCAGGTATTTGAAATGTAGTCATGAATAAAACAGACAACATTTTTTTTTGTTTTCAAAGTACTTACATTTTAGCTAGAAAAAACAGATGGACAAATAATTTTGGACTATGTTAAGAAGAGAAAATGGATGGAGTATATAATATGTTAGAATGAGGAGAAGGGACTACTTTAGGTAGGATAGTGAAAGAACTTTTTTCTGAGGGGGTAACATTTGAGCTAAGAACTACAAGCTTGATAATAGATCCAACCATATGAAAATCTAGGGAAAAGCATCTGTAACTTGGCTTTCAGTTGGGTTAGAGCAAAGCTAGAGAAAGAGAGAAGATGGTAAGACCTTGTAGGACCTGACATTGCTATAAGAGACTTAGACTTTATTCCAAGTGTAGTGGAAAATCATAGGTTGTGGTATATATTTAATTGCTGTAACAAAAAGACTCATACATGCAGAACCCCAAACAAAGTAGAAGTTCCTAACAACTCAGTTTATAGTTGGTAGCTGGTTGTTTTCTACAAGTTTGTCTAAAGACCCTGATGATTCCTTTTATTTTGGTCTTCAACCATCTCATAAGGGTTCCTTTCATCTCTAGTCCAAGCCACTTTAATATCTACATGTTCATGTTTCTTACATTGCAAAGAGGGAAAGAGAGGAAAACAAATTTCTTTAGGTCAGAGGAAGAAGGGACAGAAATGTTTTGAATGTGGAAGTTTGGAGTATTTACCCTACCTCTTGGAATATATGCTAAAAGTTAAAAAAAAAACGCCTTTTAAAATGAATTGTATTCTTAGGGGACAGCTAAGTGTCAGTGAAGGCAAGAAGCTGTGGAAACATTTAAGAGAATAGGCTGAGGATATACACAAGATTTTGATCTCAGAGCAAAAATTTTAGAAAATGCAGAATGGAAGCATTTGAGACCTGGGTGGGAGGATAGGGGAAGTCTAATCATATATATGGTCAGAAGGGGAATCTGAATATTCTTGTTAATGGCTTTAGTGCTTAATGCCAGTTCCATGGCATTTTCCCTGTTGGGTTATTGTGACTTATTTATAAATTGACCCCACCCTTTTTAAAACCAGTGTTTTAGGCAGTGCGTGGGAGGGTTGCATATTTGTTGAACTTTTGTGTATCTTGGCCAATTAATGAATTCAGGGTTTATAACCTTTGTTTCATTGATTCAATATTTGAATTGGTTGACATTATTAAATATTCAAGTTTATATCCTTATTTAAGTGTCTGGTATCTTAATGATATAATCATGAAAATATCATTTGTAATCCTTATGCACTGAAGAGAATATTTTACATGCTTCAATTACATTAAAGCTGTCACATTGCTTATTGTAACTAATCATTTATATGTGTACCGCAGAACAATGAATATCATGCATCCTCACACCAAAGAAGGTTGCAAAATATGCTGATTTTTCTTTTAAGTGTAATTTTTGATAGTTTTGTATGTAGGCACACTATTGATTACATCATTTGAAATATTCCACTGAAAGAAGTTTCATGTAAAGTCTGCTGCTGAAAATTTCTTACAGTTTCAATTTGTTATTGAGTGAATTTGCTCAGTTACTTTTTAAAATTGCATATTGATGTATGAAAGAGTTTCAAAATAATCCTTAAACTATTTTGCCAAGAAATGAGAATAAAAAATTATAAAAAAGTGTCTTTTGTTAATTTTTTTCTCCTTCAGACTAACACATCTATTAATAGATGGTAGTTGTACAAATGTTTATGATTTTACCTATCAGTTTTTAAAGTCTGATCTTAATCATAAAAATCACTGAAGGACAAGTTTGAGAGAGTGCTGGCCCCAGGGTTTCAGGAAGATGAATGTCTAAGTACACTGGGATAGATATTTATTTTCCCTAAATATCCTAGAGTTAGAGATTTCATAATCTTTCTTAAATTCTGCAGATTTTATTACCTCTAAAATAATGTTATGAAAGTAAGCATTACCAGCATCTTAAACAAAACTGGGAGTTATATATCCTTTCATGTTTGTGATAATGTAGAGAAGTTCAAGAAGACACTGAGTCATTAAGTTAGTAACTTACTTTCTGTGAATGGGCACATAATTTATAAGTTTGTAGGGCTTCCAGTATTATTTAAGATTATATTTAATTTTATATACAAAATAATAATTTAGAAAAGCAGTTCTGTAAATTTAGTTCACTTTAAAGCTTGCTAAATGTAAGATTTCTTGGGCCCTCCTCCAAAAGATTTTGCCTGGTTCTGTGGAATCCACTTGGTGAAACTATCATAAAGATTAAAGAACAGTGGGGCCTAGTGGCTCAGGAGGCAGAGGCAGGAGGATCAAAAGTTCAAAATTAGCCTCAGCAATTTAGTGAGGCCCTAAGCAGCTTAGCAAGACTCTGTCTCGAAATAAAAAGGGGAATGTTGCTCAGTGGTTAAGCACTGCTGTGTTCAATTTCCAGTACCAAACTAATAATAATAATAATAATAATAATAATAATAATAATAATAGATCAAAAATTAAAGCTTTGATTTGAAAGTTACTGATTTTTGAAGCAGGAAATTAAAATATGTCTAAGTCATTACCATTTCTGCATGGAAACTTGAATTAGATATGTTTTTCTTTTATAGGTCAACAAAATATTTTAAGTGATTAATCTTGACTTGAACATGTCTTTTGTATTAGTTTATTTACTCTATCCTTTCCTGCAGTGCTCCTTCCAGTCTTCCTTTGCTTCCTTTAGTAAATGAATATTTACCATGTGTCAGTCATTGTGGTAGGAATCGGAAGGAGTCAATGTGAAAAAGACATGGATCTAAATGATATAAATGATTGAGAGTCATTTATAAAGCAAGTAAGCTATAGACACAATGAAGAAATCATTTTGAGTAGTGGAGAGTTCACAAACCATATATATGTACTACCCTCTAAAATATGAGTTTGTCAAGGGAATGAAAGTAAATGACAATCCAGTTAGAATAAAGTTTGCATGGTTAAGTGATGGAAAGTAAGACTGATAAAGACAGGTTAGGGTCAGGGATTTTTATCTTTTGGTTTTATTTATTTTAATACTTAATACACTGGTGGAGTAAAGTAAATGACAATCCAGTTAGAATAAAGTTTGCATGGTTAAGTGATGGAAAGTAAGACTGATAAAGACAGGTTAGGGTCAGGGATTTTTATCTTTTGGTTTTATTTATTTTAATACTTAATACACTGGTGGAGTTGCCTGAGTGGGAAAAAAGAGAATGAATTTGAGATACTTTAAGAATAGAATTGGTAGGATTGTAGCGGGGCGCGGTGGCGCAAGCCTGTAATCCCAGCACTTAGGCTGAGATAGGAGAATCGTGAGTTCAAAGCCAGCCTCAGCAATGGTGAGGCACTAAGCAACTCAGTGAAACCCTGTCTCTACATAAAAACACAAAATAGGGCTGGGGATGTGGCTCAGTGGTCAAGTACCCCTGAGTTCAATCCCTGGTACCAAAAAAAAAAAAAAAAAAAAAAGGGTAGGATTGTGAAACTAGTAAAACTGAAATTGACTAAAATTAGAGGAATCAGGAAGACTAATTGGAAGAGTTAAGGAATAGGAAACCTAATATGACTTCTAATTCAACTGTGAAACCTAATTCAACTGTGTTTGAATAAACAGTTTATAATCTGATAGCCTTTTCAGGCTTTATCCTTTCATCTTAGCATATAATCACTTCCTCACCTGTCTTAAGACATGTTTGTTTTTCCTCTCATTTATATGTTGATTAAGCAGTTTAATCTTGCAGTCTGCATCTGTGTGTGACTTAATAATTCTACTTTAGGAGTTGAAACCCAAGAAGTAGAGATTTATATACGAAGATCTTCATAAATTATTTTTTAAATATATTTTTTAGTTGTTGGTGGACACAATACCTTTATTTTTATTTTTATGTGGTGCTGAGGGTTGAACCCAGTGCCTCACACATACTAGGCGAGTGCTCTACCATTGAGCCACAACCCCAGTTCGTATGTTATTTTTAATGATAAAAAATGGAAAATGAACCAAAGGGTTCCCAAAAAGGAATTTATTAATTTTTTGGTACTGGGGATTGAACCCAGGGGTACTTAACTTGTAAGCCATATCGCCAGCCCTTTTTTATATTTTATTTTTAGAGACAGGGTCTCACTAAGTTGCTGAGGCTGGCTTTGAACTTATGATCCTCTTGCCTCAGTCTCCTGAGCCACTGTGATTACAGGCGTATACCACTGCACCTGATTTCATAAAGGAATGTATTAGACATTATAGAGTATCCATTTGCTGGATTGGTAAATTAGGGAAAGGCTGGGCTACCAATGATTCCATGTTTTAAAGAGATGAACAAGCAGAAGGGGGCAGGGGAACTGGGGAATGAGATTGATCAAATAATGTTGTATGCATGCATGAATATGGCATAATGAATCTCACTATTATGTGTAATTACAATGTATGAATAAATTTTTTTTTAAAAGAGGTTAACCTTTAAAGTTATTGTTTTACTTTTCAGAGGAATGTTTCAGGTCAACTGCACGTTCTACTTCATGTGCTCATTTAAGGACACAGGTTCTTTCCTTCTTATTTCTCTGTCATCTTGTAAGGCATTAATAGTCTAAGCTCAGTTGTGAGCACATCCTTGTTTTGGATTTATTGAAACTGTTAGTGCTAAGGTCACCAATGGTGACAATTGTTACATTCAGCACTACATTTTCAGTCTGTAACATTTGAAGCTGCTGATCCCCCATCCTGCTTTTTTTAAAAAAAATTAAACTTCCTCCATAGGCTTCAATTGGTTTATTTCTAAGTATTGGTTCATTGTGTCTTTTTAATGTTCTTTCCCTTTGCCTTGCAAATAAAGGTTGGTGTTCTCCAGGGTTTGGTCTTTGGTCCATTTTCATTTACATGCATACTCTTAATGATATCAGCCAGGACCATTATTATGTGATTTCTCCCAAATCTCCATCTCTAGCATGAAAACCTTTCTTATAAGCACCAAGACATATATATGTAATACCTGTACTTGAATATTCTGCAGGTAACCAAATTTAACATATCCAAGACTGACTTAATTATCTTCCTTTCCAAACTAGTTCTCCCACTTCCATTGCCTCTTAGAGCCACCTAGATCAGAAACCAGCAAGTCAACCTCAGCAATTTCCTGTCTTCCCTCCTCTAGTCAGACCAAATACATTGTTAAATATGCCTCTTGAGTATTATTTCTGGCATTTCCCCTCTCTTGTCTCCACAGTCTTAGTTCAGTCAAGATTATTTTGAGCTTTCTCAGGGATCTGTGTTTCTATTCAGGCTCCTGTCCAATCCTACTTATTTTTTTTTTTTTTGTATGTACCACATACATAAGAAATCAGTGTCTATATTGGGTACTAAGATGAATTTATTTGTTGTGTGGAGCATAGAAAGTACAGTAGTGGCTACACAAAAATAAAAATGGTAACATCTGGGAAAGTGTTAGGGTGGTGTTTAGGAGAAAATGATAAACTTCTAGGACTAGACATGAGTGTTCATATTAGGGAGCAATTAGAAAGGAGGTTAAAAAGAGCATAAAGGCAGCTTTGACATTCACACTTAAACTGAAGTGAAAGGTAAGATAGACCCCATTGCTGATTTTCAAATATTCTGGAGAAGTTATCTTTGTAGCCCAATCTTTATTCTATAGTTCTATCACTATTGCGACACTCATTGTCCTCTTAACAGTCTTCTATCAGTTGATATTATTATATGCACTTCCAGATAAGGAGCATATGGATAACTTTATATATAATTGTTTGAATGGCTAAGATAGTCTTATCCCTTCACTGACATATAACTATTATCTGCCAGTAGTAAATACAAATTTGTTTCCCCCAAGTAGAGAATGTCATGAGGGGAGGAAGCCTGTATTATTTTTTTATTCCTAGTACTTAGTATGATTTTGGGATGTCATAGGTACAAATTGAATTAAATTAACAATTGATATAGTTTCATTTTGTAGTACACCTCCACATACAAATAAAAAGTTTTATGAAAGAATTTCAGCAAACAAATCAAACTTCTTCATGTACTCAAATAGGTACTTGGATCACAAATACTCTCTAAATTGTAAAGAATAACAAGCAAGAATTTCTTAAAGAAAGATCTTCTGAAATCAAAGAAAAAGTAGGCGAACTTAGCAGTCACCAATTCTTTGGCAAATTTTCCATTTCCCTAATCCCTGAATATTTGGGTGTTCCAGGGCTCCATCCTCAGGTTTTATTCTTTTTTTTTAAATTTGTTTTATTTGGCTTACATGTTAATAGTGCAAGTTGATTCATTGTACATAGATAGAGGATAATATATCAATTCTCTAGTTGTAAGTTGTATAGAATCACAACATATATGCAGTCATACATAAAGTTAGGATTATTATGACCATCATATTCCACCACCTTTGATTTAATAGGTCAGTGATTTTCTTTCATTGGTATTTGGTGGGCCTTAGCTATATTTAAATTGTATACCTGTGGTACAGTGCAATTCATTAGCTGTTAATAAATTAATAATAAAAATGAGCATTTGTTAAAGACAAACCAAGATTAGTAATTAAACAATTATTACCATAATATTCAAGGAAACTTGGGAGAAAATGCAACACTAACATAGGTAGGAAAAAAGTAGTGGAGCTAAAGAGAACATTTTGGTAATTTAATATTTAACTTTACACACAGTTTAAATTAGAGAACTGAAGACATTTCTTGCAGGTACTGGCACTCTGCAGAGAAACCAGGAACAGATTGTTCCTGAAGTTGGTGTGTCAGTTCAATCTATGTGCCTTTAAATTTGACTGAACTCTTCTGGGCCTTGCCAAAGATGCACACAACAGAAAGCCAGAGGCTGCCACCCCTGTTCTGGCCAGTTTCCTAGATTCCTTGTGGACATTTGGCCCTCCTGTTTCATTCTCTCCCAACTGGCATTGGGACTCCTGGCTTCTAATCTCAGGTTATCCTTTACACTTCTTTATAGTTTTCCTTGACTCCTGCAATTTTCTTTTATATTTGCTCATCCATTTTTTACTGTCTTCTGAGCTTCACATGAGAGACTTTTTTTTTTTATGTCTTTATTTTATTTTTTTTACGTGGTGCTGAGGATTGAACCCAGTGCCTCACGTGTGCTAGGCGAGCATGCTACCACTGAGCCATAACCCCAGCCCGAGACTCTCTTCTCTAATCCCTGCTGATTAGTGGAGTATCCATCTCCTGGTAGGAGAGGGATATTTGAGCATAGTTAGTATTTTTTGCAAGTAATGTGTTCTTAAGTATTGTGCTGGATGGCCTATATGGTACAAAGAAGCAATGTTGCCCACACTTTCAGATTCGTGATACTTCTCCTCCAGCCTGTTAACATTTACTGTTTTGTTTGTGTTTTCACTATGAGTAGGGCACTGTTTCACATACTTTACTATGTCATAGTCTATTTAATTCTCACGACAGCCTTATGATGTAGGTACTATTCCCATTTTATAAGTGAGGAAACAGGCCCAGAGAAGTTAAATTTGACAAATACCACATGGCTAGTGAGTGACAGAGCTGGGATTAAAATCTAGGCATAATTATTACAGAATCTGTGCTTGTTACAACCGTTCTTTACTGACTTTTAGAAGAGGGGATAATGCAGGTACATATATAATTGTAACACAAATGGATTCATTTAAATAACATTGAACTATGAAATAACATGCAAAATGTATGACTTGTTTTTATGGAGGGAAAGGAATACTGGACTGCTGCCAACTAATTATGTGACCTTGGGCAAGCAACAACCTTTCAGGACTTTGGTTTCTTCACCTATAAAGTTCCCAGGCCTCTTTCTGTTTACTAAGTTTGGATTTGTAATTCCCTTGTTTACTCTCTTGTGCTTTCATTTAGGTATCTACTACAGGAAAAATTTCAGCTTGTCATTTAAGTTACATTGATGAGTTAGTTTTATAGCTTTGGGTGTGTTACTGTAGAGAAGTCCATTATTATATGCTTTACTATGTGAATTCAAGACTCCTGTAGAACAAATCAAGTCATCTTAAACACATTTCATAATCAATTGGTCAATCAATTCTTATTTATTGTGCTTTTATAATATATATGCCTCTCTGCAAGATCCTGGTATGTTTGACAATTAGGTATTTGTTCTATACCACAGACATCTTACAGGAATGTTCACTGTATAAATTTTGAAATGCAGTTTTGAAAATATGTATATTTTTGTGAAATATCAAAATACCAAATTGCAATAAATTGAGATTATACATTTTACCAGAAGGGCAGAACTTTGCTTCTCTTTTTCTTTGTGTTTTTACCATGTTAATTTTATTCTCTTATATTTTAAAGTATAACCTTATGAACTTAATTGATTTAAAAGAATTTTTTTTAGGTGTTGATGGACCTTTATTTAATTTATTTATATGTGGTGCTGAGAATCAAACCCAGTGCCTCACACATGCTAGGCAAGTGCTCTACCACTGAGCCACAACCTCAACCCCTCTTAATTGATTTTTTTTATACAAGATTACTTCAGGTATCATGTTGCATAATTTTTATATAAGCTTTAGGTTAAGAGTCATAAAGTTCAATCATACCATAATTTTTTAACTGAATTGATTTTTAGGAGGTTGTAATAGGATAAAATATACATTTTTAATTCCTAAGCTCTCACCCCAAATATCTTGACAGATAGTCATGTTAAATTAAAAAAAAGGAAAAGAAATCCTGTATGAATAAAGTCTGCCTTTCTTTAAAGAACTTTTAGATCTTTTAAATCATATTAAACTTTATTATGAGGCAGTATAAGACAGTGCTTAAGCACATGCTAGAACCAGGGCTCAAATCTCTGCTCTCAATTTTAAGACCTTGAGCAAGTTAGTTACTTCATCTCCCTGTCCCTCAATTTTCTTAAGTGCCTTAGGGTGGTTACAGCAATTCTAAGTATTAACATAGAGAAATAGGACATATAAAATAGATGTGTCAAAATTTGACCTTATTTTATAGGAAATGAGGTTAGAATTAGGAAGTATGTATGGCTCCATTGTTATTTGAAGATAGAGTGAACTCCCTTTTGTGCTTGTTTTCTCTCTCTCTCTCTCTCTCTCTCTCTCTCTCTCTCTCTCTCTCTCTCTCTCTCTCTCTCGTATGCATGCTATGCTATTCAGTTTTGCAGTCTACTTATTTAATTGGCTTAAAACCCTGTTCTGAATTCCACCTTTCAAAGAGCTTCCTTGGATGAAAAATCTCAGCAGCAGCTCCCCATTCTTTTCATCTTGGGTTCCAAACTAACCCTGACAAAGAATGCCCTTGAGTTCAATCCCCAGTACCCCCTCCCCCCAAAAAGAAGGAAACTTTCAATTAAAAGCTCATATTTGGAATAGGAAAGACAATAGAATAAATTAGACATAAATTTCCTGTGTACATACAGGAATATACACCACAAAATCTCCATATCATGTACAACCACAAGCATGTGATCCTAATTAGAATAAGTTATACCCTCCATGTATGTATAATATGTCAAAATACACTCTACTGTCATGTATATGCAAAAAGAAAAATTTTTTAAAAACTCATATTTGTGACCTCACCTGTGCATTGAGGCATTCCAGGCACGATAGCATTGTTAAGTAGTTCATGAAACACAAAGTCCAGCCACAACATGCATTCACATTCTAGCCGAGTGATGATAAGTGTACACAAATAACTTAAGTACCAGGAAGAATGTGAAGAATGCCATGAGCAAGACTCAGTGCTTTGGGGTTCAGAGTGGGAGAAATCACATTGATCTAAAGTTTTATGAAAGTAGAGATATGCAAAACAGAGTTTTAAAAAATCAGTAAGAGAACCAAAGGTTGGGCTGAAAGGAGGGTTTCTAGGCAATGTGTATTCCAAAGTTATAGGGCAGGAATTGAAGTATTTGTTAAGGTCAAGTAAGAATTCATACATGATGAGAATATAGAGAGCACCACATATTGGACAGTTGTGGCAGAAAGACTGGAACTATCTAAGTTTAAACCAAGTGGTGGAAAGAGATAGTAGGTTGATTGCGATCCATTGAAGAAGTTATGATAATAGTTATTGCTTGAATTCAGATCAAATAAATATTTTCTTTAGTTTGAACACTACCATTATTATTGTTTTTAAAATTTTATTTTTATTTTTTTAATTTATTTTTTATTAATTTGTTTACATGCATTTCAAGTCATAGTACATATATAGAGCTCAATTTTTCCATCTCTGGTTGCAAACAAGATAGAATCACACCATTTGTGTTTTCATACATGCACCTAGGGTAGTAATGTCCATCTCAATCAGCCATTTTTGATACTCCCAGTATGCACAAGGCCCAGTATACTCCTAGCATGCACAAGGCCCTACATTCAATCCCTGGCACTGAAAAAAATACTGCATTGAAAAATTTAAATTTTAGTATTTGAAATTAGGAGATTTCACCTTAAAACTTATATTTCCTGTTTTTCTTGAAAAACAAGGATGTCTGGAAACACAAAGTCCACATCCTCATATGACACATAAGTTGAGGCTATATCTTTGGATATGGCAATTTTTGCTTTCTAATTTATACCACAGTACATTTAACAAAATGTACACATAAACATATAATGTAAATATAAACACATATTTAAACCAAGCTGGTCTCATTCTCTTATGTTACCTTCCTGTTTTCCACAGGCATTTTTATGTTAGATTTCTGCAGTAGAGCTTCAAAAAGTTATCTAATTATCTATTAGAAATCTAGTGGAAATAGAAGATAATTACTGAAGTGGCGTTTAAAAAAAGAACTAAACCCAGTATAAACCAAGTTTCTATAAAATCAAAATATGTCTCAAATAAATGTTTCACATCAAACAAAACTGCAATCAAACTAACACTGGGACCTAGGATGCAAAAAATCTAACTCAGAACTTGTTTAGTAAATTGGGTCAAAAAGACTACAACAACTTTCCAGTGTATGCTCTTGTTTATTGCTTTTCCACAGTAACTGTGGGCTTTTTCATGTGATATGCTTTGAGTACAAAAAACATGATCCAAGCAGAAGTTTAAAGAATGCTTGCACATTGATATCTGAATTCTTTTGCCCTGCCAAGCCAAGCCAAGCCAAGCCCAGGCTAATATATTAGAGAATGAGAGGCCATGTGAGGCAGAGACAGCCATTCCAACTGAAGCTCTCTAGGGTATCCAGCTTGGTGATTGCCAGCCAGATGTGAGTGATACCATGTGGAGCAGACTAATGAACAATAATAAAACCAATGTTGCTTTAAGTTTTTGAAGGTTTGTTGAATAACAAAATCTGATACAAGAAAAAAGAGGAGGAGAAGGAGGAAGCATTGAAGATTCAGCACAAAAGTGAAGTTGCCAACCTCCAGCTACCATGAGCTAGCCTGGAAAAGAGACTTCTAGTGTAATGTCTATAATACCTAAAAGAACTATAGATTTGAGGATGAGTGGATGTGCAGGAGGTATGGAGATTTGTGTATGTGTGTATATGAGAGGAATCTGGAGCAGTAAGTTGGCTATTAGCCAGGTATGATCAGATAGAAGATAGAGGTGTGGAGATCATCAGGCTGACTGGATTTAAGAAATAACTCAGAAACACAGCCTGCCTTTTTGGGATTCCTCTGGTTCCCTGATTGTATATCTTAAAGCCTCTTAATGAGGCCCAAATTATTTTTCTGCTTATCTTGTTCATTAATTTAATTTCTATTTATTTTCATGATTAATCTTTGTTTTTGCTTTCATTGCATGATATCCTACTAATTATCTGCTTTTTCTTTAAGAGAGGGAGTATAAATTTTAATTAATCCACATGGATGGATTAAAACTAAATTGACTTCAGGCATCCTCAGAATGAAAGATGTCCATTGGCCACAGAGCCCTTGTTGTGCTACCAGTAGACAGCTCAGTCGTACTCTTTGTGCTTTCTGTATATCATGCCTTTGGCTACTAAAATGCAGGAATGCTAATGTAGGGGACAATATGAATTTTTAGAATTCCTGAATACTTTGTGTGAATATTCCCCAGCCTCTTCATCTTCCAAAGTGTGGTCTGAGCACTTACTTTCCAATCTTAGCTGTTTATCAGGTACCTTCCAGCTGGTTTGACCATTGTGAAAAAGAAAATGATGAAACCATTTTTAAAAATATATTTAAAAAGTTTAAAATATAAAATGTAATTATGATTTTTATGAAAATTCTTTTATATTCTCAATGATCATTTAAGAAGTTAATGCTTTTGACATAAGCACAGTTCATCTCAGTTAAGATTCAGTTAATAGTTTGTTTCTCTTACTCTACTATCTTAATGTCATTATTGAATTATTGTATATTTGATTAAATTTGATTTTGTTGTTATTCCTACAATAGAATTGCATTATATTTCTACCATAGAAAATGAATTAGTCCATTTCTAAAGTGGTTAACTGATGCCTTTAAAATAGAGGTGAAATAGTAACATGTATGCCTGAAATCAGAATAAGGTCAGTACAAATAGAGCACATGTTGGGACAAATGAATCTGCAAGTTTGGTGAAAACATAAATAGAAGATAGATGATTCTTGTCTGCAAATTTATTTTTATTACATTTTTATGTAGTCCCTGGTGTGTTGTATGATGTGAGACTTTTACTTTGTTTTCAAAGTAGCCAGTCTAGAAAACCATTGTTATTAAATAGACGCATGAGAACCTCCATAGCATATTGGTTAAGAACATGTCCTGCCTGGGCTCAAGTCCCAGTTTCGTATTTGTCAGCTGTATGTACTTGGTTAAACTCTCCCTGGAAGAGTTCCAAAGAGTTCCTGGAGATGGGCAGCTTGACTTAGGATAAATGGGGTTCTTTATGTATGTAATGGAAAAGAATTTCAGCATGTGCCTGTTAGACACAGAGATTTATTTAGGAAAGCAGATACACATTCAAGGGAGTATGTGGGCTATCTCAAGAGAGACATGTCTTGCAGTAAAGTGAGGCATATACATTTAAGGACAAATGTGAACTTTCTTGAAAGTTAGTGATGGCTTTGGGTTTTTTTTTAATGTATAATTATATATAATTTATATATATGTATATATTATGAAACTACTAAAAAGAAACAACTCCATATGTAAAGTATGTGAAGAATGAAGCATATTTTTATTCTTAAGGAAAAATGAGAGTGATTTTGTCTTAAAAAAAGATGAGTGGTTATTCCAGAATGAGAAAGAAAAAAAATATAGAATAAAATCTGAATAGATATGGAAAGTTTTAGAAGGTTTACAGAAAAGTCACTTTCTATTTGTGAATCTGGCTAAGGTGAATAGATTTATTTTTAAAACTTAAATGAGTCTAGTAGCTTACTGATATAAAACTAGAATTTGGTTTTCTTTATAAAAACAAAGTTTTCTTGGATTATTGATCTATTATAAATAATAGAATACAAAAGATTTTTTTTTTAATCTTAGCAATTTGCCAAGGGAACAAAGATTCTTTGTCTTATCAAAATATTTGCTATTTTGTTTTTGTTTCTTTGGCATCTCTTTTCAATAGAATCCAAGTTTTGTTTCATAGTGATTTTGTGACCCTACTTAATCAAGTATTCAAATTGTTTGACATTTTTGAAAGCTTTCTAAAATTAAACTCTAAATGAGATCTTGATCTCTACTGAATTTGAATTTCCCAGAGGGCCTCTGGAAAATCTCACAGGATTTTTTTTCTTTCACTTTGTAAAATATTCAGTTTTTTAATATATGAATTGTGTGGGAAACATTGTCAAATAAGAAGTGATGTTTAACCTTTTCTAGGTCATACTTGTATGAGGAAATATTAATAAAAATACTTGTATGAATTACATGGAAATTTGTGAATATCTTCATTGTTCGTATGTCTTGGCATTATGCTCTCAGTCATAATTCTAGCTGTTATTTAAATGTTGTATGCCACAGAAGTAACCAGTTCCCTTGCAAATTACATCTTTTTTAAAAAACTTAGTGTTGTTGTTTTCTTTTCAGTGCTGAGGACTGAATCTAGAACAGAGTCTTGCTAAGTTGCCCAGGCTGACCTTGAACTTGTGGTCCTTTTGTCTCAACTTCCTGAATAGCTGAGATTACAGGAGTACACCACCACACCTGGCTTTTAATGTTTTTTTTTCTTTCTTTTTTCAAAGAACCTATTTTATCTTCTCTCAAGCTAGCTATAGCTTTTGACAATTTAGTTGATTATGCTTTTGTAAAAAGAAATATTAATCTTTTCTCCCTACCTGATTTCTCCAGAATTCAAATTTGGATGAATACAAATTGAGTATTCTTATTTTTCATGGCAATACAGTTATTTGTCTCACATTACAGTAAGAATCTGTTCTTGGCATGATTGGAAAAACTGGTTTATAATCAGGGTTTTGAATGGAATGTTATATTTGAGAATGATGGATTGAATCAGATATGTCCAGACAATTTTCAGGATTAAGGTTGATTTTGTAAAGTCAATGCTTACAAAATTCTCTTGGAAAGACTAGCCTGGTACCTGGCTTCTAGGGCTGCCAGCCTTACAGGTAATTAAGGAAGGCCACTTGCTGAAAGGCCCAGGAAACGGGATATTTGGGGAACCTCAGGGGAAGAATTTGTCCAAATTTGTCCTATATTTAACATAGGATTATTCTGATGTTGAGTTTGTGGCATGCCTTCTATACCTTGACAGGCTTTTAAAAGTCTACTCAGAGATTCTTGTTGAAAAATTTTAGCAAAACAAACCCAAAGCTCTAAATGATCAATTATTCTTCTTGCTACCATTATGTGAACAATCAGACTGAATATAATGAGACCAGACCTACTTTGTAAATAACAGTCAAAAAGGAAGATGATTATAGAGAAATTTTGTTTTAATGGAAAACAATAGTGTACACTTGTGAGTTATTAAGTTCTAATCCTGTTCATTTATATCTGCTTATAAACTGGATCCTCCTATCATATATATTTTGTCAATTCTTCTAGTTTCTACCAATAGTTGACTATATTCTCCAAATTCACATTTACAATTTTTTTGCCCTCCTTCCTGACTTGGCATGTTTTGAAAACTAAAACCTTCCTTTAACCCTAGAATCCCTGGAAGCTGAACAGGACAGTCTGTTATAATGTTGCCTGCCTTTAGCAAGAATCCTGTTAAGTCTATTTAGCCAGAATTCCCTCAACCTCTGTAATTTTCCATTCACTCTTTTCCCCCACTGCAGTCTTGCTCCTTGGCTATAAATCCCTTCTTGTTCGAGTAGTATTTGGAATTGAGCTCAGTTCTATACTGAAGTTTTTTTTTTTCCCCCATTTTCTTCTTCTTTAGTTCTGAATAAAATCTGTTTTTAAAACTGAGTGTGGTTGCACACACCTGTAATACCAGTGACTCGGGAGACTGAGGAAGGAGGATTGCAAGTTCAAAGCCAACTTCAGTAACTTAGTGAGGCCCTACTAGGTTTAGTGAGATCTTATCTCAAAAGGAAAAAATAAAAAGGGCTGGAGATGTGATTCAGGGTTGAGCACCCCTGAGTTCAGTCCTGTTACAAAAAAAAAAAAAAATCTGTTTTTATTGCTTCTACTACTATCTAGTTCTGGTTTTGACAATATCAGTAGTATGCAATCTGGAAGAGCAACACTAACTGATATTTCAACTTACATAAACCAGTGATGCAAAATTTGATTTGATGTTTTGTGTGTATATTTTTTTGGTACTGATGATCAAGCCCAGGGGCACTTAACCAGTGAGCTCTTTCCCCAGCCCTTATATATATTTTATTTAGAGATGGGGTCTTGCTAAATTGTTTAGAGCCTTGCTAAGTTGCTGAGGTTGGCTTTGAACTCATGATCCTCCTGCCTTAGCCTCCCGAGCCACTGGAATTACAGGCGTGTGCCACTAGCCCAGATTTGTGTACATATTTTTGTCCTGAAAATTCAGGATATGGGAGAAGATATAATGAGATTAGTTATGATAGAATATCATGTGCATTGCTATGCAAATAAGAGGTGACCTCTAAGTGATAATTTACATTTTGTAGTCACAGAGAACAGTTGGTGGTCCAAAATATGGTATTCGTTTTTGATTTATTGTCAAAGGAAGTGCTAATAATTCTTAATACTATGAAATTGCAGCCTATAGTATGTATATGCTTCTTTAGTGTACTATGTAAGGAATGATGCTGATACTTTTTCTGAAGATTATTTTAAGTCACTTACTTGAATGATAAATGACAACAGTTTGTATTTATTCAAGTTGAATTGCTTCATCCTTTACTTTGAGCTCAATTTAAATTTTCTGATGAAAAATTAAGAAACCAACCAAACCTGTGATATAATGGTTTAAATTTTGATGCTTTCTAATACCTTTGTTAATGATTTCTTTACTTTTGAATAAAGAAGCATATGATTCATGGTCACATATGTTTAAAAATCATATCACTAAAAACAGCATTATATGTAAAAGGCTTCATGAAAAAATGAAGAAATACTTTTTAGGGCTACAAGCAGTTAGAGAATGGCTTAGAAATCTATTTACTCTGTTTCTCAAATAGAAACACATGTTCTTTCATTTGTGATAGGCTTGCCAGTTTAATGCTGAATGGAGTTCTGAAACTCATCTTCAGTGAGGAATCTTTTATAATTTCTAGGTTTATAGTGATTCAAGTATCCAGAATTGTCTGAAAAAGCTACCACATATTTAGTGCCATCCAATCTTCAGGAAGCAGGACTTTGTAATTTGGTTAAAGTCATAAAAGTAGGAATGGATTGGATATGGGTCTCAAGGTTTTGCTGTGGCTCAGAGTCGTTGTCATTGGGCTAGGTGTTGACAATTTGATAATGGCACAAACAAAATATGATCTCTTTAGATGACAGGGAATAATAATAATAGATGTATTGATATTTTATTCAAAATAGTATTTTGAAAAAACTGTTGTAATTCATGTATGCTGAATATGGATGCTGACACAATATTTGTCCCCTTTGTTAAAAAGAAGGTGATGTTTGTTGATATCTTATAGGGGGCAAACACTATTCTAAATGTAATGAACTCATGCTTACTGTGAAGGAGCCAGCATTGTACACACTGATGCATGGACAGAATAAATTACTTATCTGAGCGCACACAGCTGTTAATTGGCAGAACTAGAAATTTGAACATCAGTCTGGGAGTAAAGTCTGTTGCTGACTGAGGAAAATAGTACAATAGGAGTCAATAAAGTAAGTCAGCTCAATTATGGATGTTTTATATTTTGAAGTTTCTTAAAGTCCTTCTCTTTTAACAATTTTCTCACAATTTTTTCTTCTTCCTTATTATTATCATTAGTGAATAGAATCCTTTGATTAGAATCCTTTAAGAAGAGAAGTGGTTGCTAAGAATGAAATGCTTTGTAGGAAGAGAGAGGAAGGATCACTTTAATGGCCAAAGATTACTTCCTTAGTCTACGACAATTTTTTCATTGGCTGGTGGGTCCCAAAGACCATGTAGGTTACTTATAACCTATCACTTCTAATCTCAAAGATACTTCAAAATTGCCTCTGAGAGTTTATTAGTGAATGGATAGTATTATCTTCTTTCACTAAAAGACTTGTACAGATCATAAATACTTAAAAGTTGAATTTATAACTCTTCCCTAGAATTATATTTAAAAAGCCTTTTATGCATAGCAATTTAATATATTTAGAAACATAGACTTCATACATATCTGTTTAATAAGTTTAATTTGTCTTAACATTGTTATTTGTCAAAAATAAATGACAATTCAAATTTGTAGTATTGCTCTAAAACATCTAAAAATATGTCACTTTAGAATGTAATGTATTTTACTTATTTTAAATACACCAACTGGCTGGCTGTTGTGTGCTGGGTAGAGCTATTTCTCTTTTATACCTAACAGTGACCTCTAGAGTGAAAGGTTAAATTGAACTTGGTGAGAAGGGCAGTTTTACATATTCAAATATTCTTGAATATGTCCTGAGGGACAGCTTGTTACTTAGAAGTAGCAAAGAACTGACCTTTTTTTTTGTGCTCATCTAAATTTTTTTCAAGGATGCTTTTTAAAAAAGTAACTGGAAAAAACAGAAATAACTTCTTCACAAAAAGTTATTTTTTAAAAATTTATTTTTATTTTTTAAAACAAAATGCATTTCAAGTTATAGTACACATATGGAGCACAACTTTCCATTTCTCTGGTTATAAACAAGATAGTCAAACCATTCATGTCTTCATACATGTACCTAGTGTAGTGATGGCCATCTCATTGCATCATCTTTGCTACCCCCTTTGCCCTGTCTAAAGTTTCTCCATTTCTCCCATGCTCCCTACTCTCACCCCCATTATGTATCAACATCCACTAATCAGAGAAAACATTCGGCCTTTGGTTCTTTGGTATTGGCTTATTTCACTTAGCATGATGTTCTCCAACTCCATCCATATGCCTGCAAATGCCATAATTTTATTCTCTTTTAATGCTGAGTAATATTGCATTTTATATATATACACCACAGGTTGTTTATCCATTCATCTATTGAGGGGCATCTAGGTTGGTTCCACAGTTTGGCTATTGTGAATTAAGCTGCTTTAAACATTGAAGTGGCTGTGTTACTGTAGTATGCTGTTTTTAAGTCCTTTGGGTATAGACCGAGGAGTAGGATGACTGGGTCAAATGGTCGTTCTATTCCAAGTTTTCTAAGGAATCTCCATACTGCTTTCCAGACTGGTTGCACCAATTTGCAGTCCTACCAGCAATGTATGAGCATGTCTTTTCCTTCACATCCTTGCCAACACTAATTATTGCTTCTGTTTGATAACTGCCATTCTGACTGGAGTGAGATGAAATCTTAGAGTAGTTTTGATTTGCATTTCTCTAATTGCTAGAGATGTTGAACATTTCTTCATATATTTGTTGATTGATTGTATATCTATATTTTCTTCTGAGAAGTTTCTATTCATTGATTCTATGGAAATATCTAACTACCACTCTGTACTGGAGAGGAGATAATGAGACACTTTTCAAAGACCATTATTGATTGGGTTTTTTTTTTTTTTTTGTGTTAAGTTTTTTGAGTTCTTTATATATCCTGGAGATTGGTGCTCTATCTGATGTGTGTGTGGCAAAAATTTGCTCCCAAAATGTAGACTTTCTGTTCACCTCATTGATTGTTTCTTTTGCTGAGAAGCAGCATTTTAGTTTGAATTCATCCCATTTATTGATTCTTGATTTTATTTCTTGTGCTTTAGGAGTCTTGTTAAGGAAGTTGGGGCCTAATCCAATGTGATGAAGGTTTGGGCCTACTTTTTCCTCTATTAGGTGCAATGTCTCTGGTCTAATTTCTAGGTCCTTGATCCACTTTAAGTTGATTTTTGTGCATGGTGAGAGATAGAGGTTTAGTTTCATTTTGCTGTATATAGATTTCTAGTTTTCCCAGCACTATTTGTTGAAGAGGCTATCTTTTCTCTAGTGTATATTTTTGGCACCTTTGTCTAGTATGAGATAACTGTATTAATATGGGTTTGTCTCTATGTCTTCTATTCTGTACCATTGGTCTGCATGACTATTTTGATGCCAATACCATGTCGTTACAAAAAAGTTGTTTTGTCTTCATATTTGCACATCCTTGTGAATGTAGGGACACATAATTTTATCTTATAATAGACATTTTAATAATAAAATTAATAATAAATGTGTAGTAGTAAATATTGAATAGCTTAAACATATCAAATGCCCATTATATACATGATAGTGCATTTGTGTTGAAGAACATAAAATGAATAAAGAATAAACCTATTCCTAAATACTTATTTCCACTGTCTTTTGTAACAGAGTCTGATCCATATCATTTTTATAGTTATCTTGTTCAAAAGTTGTCAATTAAATTAATGATATTACTATTAATATATTCCTTTTATTACAGAAGAAAATACTCAGGAAACATCACAAATGAAGAAAAGTTTGAGTGAAAAAGTTTCTCTGTATAGAGGTGACATCACATTGCTAGAGATAGATGCTATAGTCAATGCGGGTGAGTAGTTCATTTTTCTGTGATATGTTTTATCATATGAATATTATTTCAAAATATTTTTAAGAAACTGAAATGGAAGTAATGTAGAAAAATATCTTTTCTGGTATAGAAATGTCTTATATATTTTCCTTTTGGATTAAAAACATTGAGGGTTTATTTTATGTATGTCCTATAATTAATGTGCTGTCTGCAATATGATTTTAAAACTTCAGTTGTTTGGTTTTAGATTTTCATTTTCATTTTCATTATGAAATGCTTCATTTTAGCAGTTTTAATAATTAATAATCTAATTTTCCTATTTGAACATTGGGGAAATAGAACATATTATTTATGGTGGTCTATTTTCTATATATTTTATAATAAGGTTATATATCAAGGAAGACATAATAGTTTTGAATCTATAAAAAATAAAAGGAATAAATATGAAGATATATAATGGCTTTTAATTTATGTTTTGTAAAGTTAGACCCTCTTACAGATTGAAATTATCAAATAAAAACAAATTTGGACATAGATAAGAAGAGGCTTTATTCCAAAAGACTATTAACATAAGCACAGGAGGATGATTGCCCTGAGGGCAGGAAGAAAATTGCAATAGGGAAAATCATTTTGACCATGCAATCTATAAGCATCTCCAGGGTTAAGGAGAAAAGGACTTTTGTTTTCTAGGGAGAAATAAACAAGGATAGAAGGAAGTGGGTGTGGGGGAACAGGATGAGGGGCTGGTAGTAATAGGCTCTGAGGTCAGCTGATTCCTGGCAGGAGCCATTAAAGAAGGGTTGTTGACCTTCCGTTGCTGAAGGGTAGGCCAGAGTAAGAAGCCTGAGTAAAATTTGGTTTTGTCCAGTTCACAGATGTTGACCAACCAGATTATAAATGAAAGCAGTTCAGGTAATCATTATGAAATAAAGAATGGGAATTTGGAGGGTCTGTGTCTGGCCTTGTCATAGGTTACAAGGAGGTCATCTGTGAGTTTTATCTTAGTCATGAGGAAGAATGGTTCTTTGCAGTAAGCCATTTCTCAGAACACAAAAAGGTGGGTAATTTCTTGATTGTCATTATTTTCTAGGAGTACAGAGTTCAGGTAAAGTTCAGCACTGTCTTAAGATTCCTTCTGATGGGGGTTGGGGATTTAGCTCAGTGGTGGAGAGATTGCCTAGCACAGAAAGGCCCTAAGTTAGTTAGGTCTTCTGCCCTGGGGAACAAATAAGGGAGAAAAACAAAAAGAAAAATAACACAAAAGGAAAAAACCAACGAGGGGAAAAAATTCCTCCGCTGATGAGTAAATTCACACAGGTAGTAGGAAAATGCCTTGGTAGGTGAAAAGAAGGAATGAAAATTAGAATACCTTTCACAGTTCTGGAGACCTAACTGGAAGGCTGGAAGCCTAGTCAGCTTGTTCTTCCCTCAAGAGTTGGGTATCAGTTACTTTGTGTATAGCAGCTTTGCCATAATCAATGCAGTTTTCTCTTTTTATTCCAGTGCCTCTGTACTTCCCTTCTTCTCTATTGCTTCTGCTACTTCTCTAAAATGTAAAATTTTTCTTGAGAAAGGAGTCTGGGTCATTTAATCTCTATACTCTATGTCTCACTCCTTTTGCATAACATTTCATCCTCAAGTCACCTCACAGGCTACAGGTCTCCCTTATATCTAGTCCCTGTAGACTGTTCATTTTGTGGCCCTGGGTATCAAGATGCTTTGCTCTGATGTCTGGGGCCTCTGGGGAGGATAGGTCTTTGAAAAGTGTCTCATTATCTCCTCTCCAGTACAGAGTGGTAGTTAGATATTTCCATAGATAGTAAGTCATCAATGATTTATTATAACTGAAATTCTAAATATTTGAGCTTTAATTTTATAATATTTAAATACATATCTCTATTTGTGGAGATATATAGAAATCTATATATAATTTCTATATATTTTTATATAGAAATAAGTATATTATATACAAATAATATATGTATTTTATATATATATATATAAAAATATATAGGAGTACGGTTGATGACATCTACCTCCTTTTGGAATACTTGAAGACATGAAGACCATTGTCATGAGTTTTCTCTTTTTTGTTATTAACATAACATTGAATTTGCCACGTTAGTACATTTAATATCAGAAATATGGTCTTTCTTGGCTTTTGTTAACTCTGTACCTGTATATTCCCCCTCGAAGCACAGAATGGTACCTTTTTTATTTTTTGTGTGACTTCCAAAAGCAATGTTCTATCCTTATATTCTTAATATCTATTTGATACTATAATATTTGTCAAAATAAACTAGATGCAATTGAATTTGTAGTACCTATGACCAGTAGCATATTCAGCACTAGGGACTTTACACAGTGAAATGATTTGACTCTGGTTTTAAAAATTATTTATTTGATGAAAACCATTTTAAGTGATTTTTAATGGAAATGAAAATAAAATGATTATCCCATTACTGCTTTCTTTCACATTTTATCTTGCTCTTGCTTGTATGTATAATTTTTTCATAGATGCCACGTGATGAATTGATCTGTAGATAGTAGCGATTTTTGTTCATTTCCCTTTGGCATCTTTAGCTTACATTTCTGGCTGTGATGATTGTTGTTTGGCCATGTTCTGTAAATCACAAGGACAACCTCATCAAGAAGTTCCTGGGTTGATGGGAAAGAGATGCCAAGAGTGTAGTGTAATGACTCCATTTACAGCTTTTTGGTGAGCATTTTGTTTGCCTGGTGTGGGAGGGAAGGCACAGCTGTTAACCTTTCAGATGAACAAGGGAACAGGCAGGAAACTCTAAAGCTGCCTCTAGTGAGAGGTGAGAGGCAATGCCCTCAGCCATAGTATGAAAGCAGCCCAGTCATCACTTTCTGTTAGATTTCTAAGATAGAAATCTTTCCAGGACCACATTAGAATATTGAAACACTTGGTTTTAGTAGCTATGAATGGAATAATTTGGTATTTTAAACTTTTTTCCTAATAAAGTACATTTTAAATTTCCTTAAACTTCTTTAAGTGTTACCCAGGATAAGTCTCCTATATATTCTTTTTTCATATGGTTATATTTTCACAAAATAAGTTTTGTAGGTGTCATGGTAGCAGGGAAGTAGTACAAGTTTAGAATCAGGCAGACCTAGGTTCAAATTCAGATTCTCACATCCAGGGTTACTTTTTGTTAAAATTTTTATTTTGAAATAATTATAGGACATTGTAAAAAAAACCTGAAGAGTCATATATGAAATGATTTGGCTCTGATTTTAAAAATTATTTATTTGATAAAAAACGTTTTAGATAATTTTAATGGAAATGAAAATAAAATGATTAACTATCCAAGTACTGTTTTGATTCTTTCACATTTTATCTTGCTCTTGCTTGTATGTAGATAAAGTAGATAAAGTGTAAGGAGCCTTCCCTTACACTGTGTAAACTTTCCACAATAGTGACATTTTGTAAGCTATGGTACATTATAAAACCTAGGAAATTGATATTTGTGTGTAACTGTTATCTAGACCTAGACTATATACTTTATTCAGTTTTCATAATTTTAATCTACATTTGTGTGTATGTGTATAGTTCAGTCCCATGTATAGATTTATGTAACCACCACACAATTCGGATTTTTTTTTTTAAGAAAAAAAATTTTTTTTTAAGACTTATTGAGTCCAGGGGTGCTTAACTACTGAATCACATCCTCAGCCCTTTTTAGTATTTTATTTAGAGACAAGGTCTCACTGAGTTGCTCAGGGCCTTGCTAAGTTGCTGAGGCTGGCTTTGAACTCACGATCTTCTTGCCTCAGCCTTCCGAGTTGCTGGGATTACAAGCATGCACCACCGTGTCAGGCCAAAACTATTGTAGTTTCATGAAAAACTCCCTTATGATAACCTGTTTGTATTCATATCACCTATTTACCCCATTCCATGTTCTCCATCTCCAGTTTTGTCTTTTTAAGAATGTCATATAATGCTGCAGTGAATGTGGAAATGCAGATATCCCATTTATGTATTGATTTAAATTCATTTGGATGTATAATTTAGGAACGAGATTCCTAGATCATATGACAATTCCACTTTTAATTTTTTGAGTAATCTCCATACCATTTTCCCTAATGTCTGTACCAGTTTACATTCCTACCGACAATGTACAAGAGTTCCCTTTTCTCAACTTCTCTAATACTTATTTTCTTTTTGATAAGTTATATTAACAGATGAGATGAGAGATAATTATTTCATTTTGATTTTAATTTGCATTTCTCTAATAATTATTGATGCTGAGCACTTTTTTATGTACCTGGCTGGCATGTCTTCTTTTATATATCTTTTTTTTTTTTTTTTTTTGAGAAATGTCTATTCCTTTGCCCATTTTTGAGTCCTGTTATTTACTTTCTTGCTGTTGGCTTGTTTTAGTTTCTTATACATTTTAGATTTTAACCCGTTATTAGATGTATGGCTTACAAATATTTTCTCATATTCTGTGAGTTGTCTTTGCTTTGTTAATTGTATCCTTTGCTTTGCCAAAGATTTTTAGTTTGATGTCATTCCATTGATCTATTTTTGTTGTTCTTGCCAAAAAAGTTGAAATCATAGAACTAGAGAGTAGAGTGATGATTACTAGAGGCTGGGGGTTGAAGATGGGGAGGGAGGGAATAGGGAGTTGTCAAAGGAACAAAGTATAAGATAGACAGGAGGAATAGGTTTTGAGATTGATGATGCAGAAGAAGAAGTATAATTGGGGCTGGGGTGTGGCTCAGTGATAGAGCGCTTGCCTAGCATGCGTGAGGCACTGGGTTCGATTCTCAGCACCATGTATAAATAATTAAAGGTCCATTGACAACTAAAAAAAATATTTTAAAAAAAGAAGTATAATTAATAATACTGTATATTTCAAAGTAATGAGTAAATTTTAAAGGTCTCATCATAAAACTGATAAGTAAACAAGGTAATGAGTATGTTGAATAGGTTGATTTAATCAATCCACATTTAATCAATCCACATGTATCAAAATGTTTCATTTTTCTGTTACATATTTTCAATTATGATTTATTAATAAAAAATGTTAAATAATAATAAAAACATTATATAAATGGAATCATGAAGCATGTAACCTTTTGACATTGCTTTTTTTCACATGATTGCTAGTTCATCTAATAAGTGCATATTTAGCTTTATAAGAAATGGCTAAATTATTTTCCATAGTGGCTGTGGAAAATCGTTAAAACAAAATAAAACAAACCAGTTATGTATGAGAGATCTAGTTTTTCCACATTCTTGTCAGTATTTGGTGTTATAATTATTTTTTACTTTAGTTGTTCTAAATGATAGTAATATCTCATTATGATTTTAATTTGCATTTTCCTAAGGATTAATGATGTTGAAACCTTTCCATATACTTATTTGCCATATGTATTTCTTCTTTGGTGAAATTTGATGACTATTATTACTTTTTTTAAAATATTTTTTTAGTTGTTGATAGACCTTTATTTTATTTATTTATATGTGATGCTGAGAATCGAACCCAGTGCCTCACACATGCTAGGCAAGTGCTTTATCACTGAGCTACAACTCCAGCCCTTATCATTACTTTTATAATGGGTCTCAGTGCTATTTTAAGATCTTTGTGAAGTTTGGACATTCTTATTTTTTAAGATTCTGTGCTAAATCACATCTGAAATGTATTAATATATGATATAACCCACATTAAACATAGTTACATAAGAGAGAGAGTCTCTTCTGGAGAGCAGGGAACACAGAGCTGGTGTCGATAGTGTTGTAAGGACAGACGAAGCAAGACACTGAAGACAGCAGGAAGCAATTTTATTTGACTGCAGTTGGTTCAGAGGATAAAGCATTCGCTGTAATCAATTAATCCCCCTGAACTCCAAGTTCAGGCAGTTTCAGAACTTTATACCCAGCGCGTAAGGGGAAAAGCTCAGCAGTTCAGTCTGCAGAAGTTTACAGAAAAGCAGCTTTTTCTTTCACTGTTCTGGGCAAGTTAACCCTTCAAGGGCAGCACCTGAGAAGGAGACAGCTTCTTTTCCTCTTTCTTTCCTCACCCAGCCAGCCATTACCATGGAGCTCAATTAGTAATGTAAACATCATTAGTAATGTAAACATCTCTGTGAAGCTCCAGCTCAAGGCCAGAGGCCTTGTTAAGGACCTGTCTTTCCTACCACATTTTGCATTTGCAAACACACCCCTATAACCAATTATATTGTTAGTATACTAGATAGTCTATGAATGTTTGTGAAAAAACTAGTAAAAGGGCATTCAGCACCTGGAGTGCTGATCTCTCTCAGGCTGATGGCCAAGTAAGATAGAGCAACAGGAAACAGGAAGTTTAACCACATTGCATTCTTTTATAAAGACTCTTTTGCTGATAGTCCTTAGATCAATTATGGTGAAGATTTCTGGAGAGGCTTAATTAAGATTTTCTGTGGAGGAGGGGGTGCCACTACAATGGAGTAGGGGTGTTTTGCCCATTTATAGATTTTAGGTTTCCTTTCTTCTCATCCCAATCTGACCAAAAGGCAGGAAGAGAGCTATCCAGGGGGTGATTTCTTGTGTTGGAAAGTGTGATCTTTTCCCTCCCCTGGACATGTTAGCAACTGGTTGATGGGGAAGTGCTGTCTACTTATTTCCTTTTTTTGATATTCAGCTATCTGTCCTCAGTCCGTTTTTGCAGCATTTATATATCTTTTATACAACTTTCTATTCATTCCATCAAATGCCTTTGATGAACTCCCATTTGTGATTAGAGTATTTCACATCTTCTTAACTCCTTAGTGATTCTAATCGGACTAAAATGACTATATGTTTAGGAATTGTGACAAGTCAGGAAGGAATTTTTTTTCCTGGTAGCCTTAGTTAAACTCAACACTTTCCTTAAAACCAGGCCTTACTTTGAAAATGGAGTAATTATGAAAGTTAATTTATTCATTAAATTATATATGCATGAACATTTGTTGGATGTTGCTAAGCCTCAGTCTAGAGCAATGTCCAACTTATAACTTAAATTGAACCTTTAGTCCACTCTGAGGGACCTACTACTGCCCACATTTCACATTTGTGAAAATGAGGCACAAGGAGTTTAAAGCAGGAATTTTAGCTCAGGCTGCCTAATGTTTTCAGTGTTAACAAGGAATTCTCAATAAAAAAAAAAACCTTACGATTTTTAGAGTTTGCCATTTCTATGACCTTGGGCTTGACACGCACCCAGCATTTTCAACTGAAATAGCACATGGCCCATTATAGGGCTGCCTTCTTACCAACTCTTCAGGAGATCCTTAGAAACATTTTGTTATGGGCAAAAAATTTTTAATGGAGACTAAAATTTTAAAAAGCTGAACAATGAAATTATTGAAAATACTTCTAACCTAAATCATTATTGAAATGCTACAAATACTAAAATTCTCACAGCTATATTTTACATATTGAGAGCAATTTTCTGGATAAATTTAATTGGAGAAAGTTTATGTTATATGAACATGATAATACTCATTCTTTTATCTCCTGACTCTTACAAATAATATGTTTAAAACAGCATGATACAGCATTTTTACTTTAAAACTTGTTTTCTTGGCTCAAAGTGAAAAAGGGCAAACTATTAAAATGACACATGGGACATCTTTTTTTTCAAGGTATCAATTTCTGACCACTAAAGGGAAGGGCAGGAAGAAGCTGCCAGAGCAGCTCTGGGAGTGTCACAGCTGTAGATATGCCAGGGCTGGAAGGTATACAAAGCCTCCTGTCCTAACCTGAGCATCTCTTACTTTTTATTTGTGTGCATTTCACTTTATAAAATTCACCATCAGCAAAACCCAAAGATAAGAGCAATTTCACATGGCTGCACTATGCCTTTATGTAAGCAAAATCCATGAGATTTAACATCTCTACCCTGCAAATCCCATGTGTTCACTCTCCATGACCTTTAGCTGTGACCAGAAGGAACTTTTGGGTGGGCAGGCTGCATGGCATGTGGTGAAGCACCCAGTCACTGCTGTTGGCAGGCCCGCCCCTGCCTACTGGCCCACCTCTCACTTCCCAGCACATAGGATTATGGAGATGAAGCTATAGAACATTCTGGAGTCTCCAATGCTTTGCCAGAGATGTCTTCTCCAACAGCTGCAACCCACCTCCCCACACACTTCAGAGAGGGGCCTGAAGACCAGGAAAAGAATTCCTTCTGGCCAAAACATGAAGCTCAAAGTGAATCAAGGGGAGATCAGTCAATCAACATTGACTCAAGGGGAGAACCTCTGTCTAGAGTAGATCCAGGGGAACAAGTCCCCATCTACATTGGCTCAAGGCAAGTGAGTCCCCATCTACACTGGCTCACAGTGAGTGATATCTACACTGAGCAGGAGAGTGAGGCACAGTGGTCCAGGCCTTGGAGAGGATGGCTGCTGGGCCCAGAGGCCTCCTTCTTAAAAACAAAACAAAACACAAAACAAAACAACAACAAAACAAACAAAAGCACTGCCTTTTTTTTTTTTGGTGGTGTTGGGGATTGAACCCAGGGCCTTGTGCATGCGAGGCAAGCACTCTACCAGTTGAGCTATATCCCCAGACCAGCACTGCCTTTAAAAAAATTTTTCAAACATTGATTTTATTATATAATTTGTGAAAAAATAAGAATAAATTTCTCCCTCAGCACGGGAGAAAGGACAAAAAGAGCAGGACAAGGGGAAGTGTCACAGGCGAAAATCTCTATGATGTGTCTCCCAGACGGGGGCAGAGGAGACTCCTGGTGAATCTAAATGTGCTTCTGCCTGGAATCCATGTGGAGCAGCCTGAGTCAGTTGGCACACCTTACTCCCACACCATGATGTCATTATTCACAGAGCTCAGGGTCTTCTGGATGGCTGTTGGTTCTCTCTATCTTGGTTTGGCATTGCCACTGGAGCCACTCTGTTCCAGAACGCTGACTGACTCTACTGAAGCATGGTATGAAACACAGTTGTCAAATACAGGTGGCGATACTCTTTCTCACCCTCTTTCAACCCCAGATGGGGTTGTGGGATTGTCCTGTGGAGGTACCTTGGGAGGATGAGCTGCCATCTTCTGCAACCCCTATACTGAGGCCCATCAAGGGGTTGGGCCTGCTGGACACTGGTGGTGCTAGGAGGCTAGGCTGGGAGGGAGTGTGTCCACGTGGAAGAAGTAGAGACGAATGGCTGGCACACTGGCACTTCCACCACCTGTCTGCCAGAACTGCTTGGCCTCCTTAGGCTGCTATTGTTCACAGGGCAACGGAAGGGCAGGTTCACTGGAATACTTCTTGAGGCAGACCCTGGGAAGATCTGCAGGGCCCGGGTGAGGCCCAACCACCAATGACGCAGGGGCTTCACCTGGTCCGTGCAGCCTACCCCCTGGGTTCTCTGGTCCTTGAACATGAGGTACGTAGCCATTGCTACTTTCATTTTCTACAAGATGTAAGAGAATAATGTATCAAGACACCCAAATTTTATTTTACGGTATTGAATATATATATTGCATATAACACAGTAACATCAGGGAAGGGTTGGAGAGGTACAGCAGCCGCAATTATACACTACTGAAGTCATGTTGCTATAGATTCATATCAGAGCAGCATCTCTTTCTCGCATTAAATGGAACCCCTCATGGGAACCACAAAGAAACACTGGTAGAGGATACCCAACATGAGAGGTAAGGGAATTAAAATGTTTCACTATAGTCATCAACTAAATAGGAGGGAAGATAATCATATAACAAAACAAGTCACGTTGAATCAAAGCTTGTGCTGCTGTCCTTATAAGGACACAAGCCATGCTGAACCAAGGGCCCTGCCCTAATGTCCTTATAAAGACACAAATCACAAATCACAAGGATCATGATAAATATCAGAGTCCTGCACATGTCAAACTTCTATTTTATAAGCACTTCTAGCCTATGAGCTATCTTAAGTGTGGACAGGTACTGGATCTTATGTAATTTTGTATGCCTTGCACCTAGTATAGAACTTAACCTCTAGGAGTTTTTCACTTAATGTTGGTTAGTTTTTTTGGCTGACTGGATATGTGGGTAGATGAATGGATAAATAGGTGGATGGACAGATAAATGAATAGATGGAGGCATGGATGGATGGAAGAAAGGAAGGATGAATAGTTAGATGTATGGTTGTGATATTGGTCTTGAAAGTCAGGATGGGGTCCTTGTTTCCCCATTGTTGAAGATTAATCAATTTATAATAGTAGGGATAATAGTACTATAAAGACCAGAGGTTATTTTGAATTGTGTGAAAGGTACACAATGGAGTTCTGGCACAAAATATGTACTTGGTATATTTTAGCTGTCATAATTACTAACATGTGGCTACTGAATAGGTTTCATACCAATGATTTCTTTTCTGAGTTAACTTAGTGGAGAAGTTGGAGAATACCTTCCATGTTTATAAGCATTATTCTTTCATTGCACTGAGCCAGTTTTTTTTAGTGTAAAACAGTGATACTCAAGGAGAGTAGCTGCTTTCTTCCTGAGCATTTAAAACACCAGTTACTTTTACATGAATTTGTGTAACTAATGTGTTACTGAAACTGATCTGTATGTACTTAAAGTTTGATCCTATTTTAGCTCTAATACTAAATAAAGTACTTTTGACTAACAGAGTAGTGTTTTTAAATATGAATTATGGGTATATGTTGTAGAAATTATGAAAATTCTATTTCACAAGCAGTATTTTTCTAGGGAAAAAATTCAGTCTTTTCCGTGTGAAATCCACACATTTAAATTAATTACCTCATGGTGATGCTTGAAAACATTTTGGTATGCATCCTTAAATATTTAGGGGTAAACTAACACATTTTCAAGTACCACCTAAATCAAGAAGTAAGAAACTTTTACTTGACAAAAGAAGCAGCATAGATTGAGTTTTTATTATAAGTCAAGAACTAGGTTAAACAGTGGAGGTAAAAAAAGTAAGTTAGCAGTTGCCATACATAAATTGCTCTATTAGAGCTGTGTTTAAGGTGCCATGGGCAAATAGAGAAAAGAACATAACCCAAAGGAACAGGTGAACACATGGTACATATAGGGAATATTGCACCTAGTATAGAACTTAACCTCTAGGAGTGGCTGAGTGTGCAGAGAGCAAATACAGGCAGGGGCTAGATTAGGAAGTGCCACCTTCACAGAATTAGATATTTTTAATTAAAGAAGCTGGGGGGGCTGGGATTGTAGCTCAGTGGTAGAGCGCTTGCCTCGCATGTGTGAGGCCCTGGGTTTGATCCTCAGCACCACATACAAAGCAATAAAATAAAGACATTGTGTCCATCTACAACTAAAAAAAAATTAAAAAAAAAAAAAGAAGTTGGGGCATCTTTGAAGAATTTTTCATAGGGGAAAGATGCATTAGATTATGTATCAGAAAGATCCCTCTGTGAAGGATAAATTGGGGAATGATAAGTTTGAGGGAAGACCAAATTTGGAGATGAAACTATTTAACTTTGTACTGAATACTGTACCTGAAATAAATCTGGTTTTTCCCTTTTCAGCTCATAACCATAGTTGTTGTCAGTTCTTTTCTTCCCTCTTTAACTTTCTGATGATTCTTGAAAGATACTGGTTTGAGTCCAATTTGATATGGAATAACCTGCAAGAGCCTGAATCTAGTGTGACTAGATGAGATCAGGAAAATCTATATTTGTTTTTTTTAACAATGTTTTGAATTTCTTATTTGTATATAACTTCATTCTAAGACACTGCTAATCTGGCTTCCACTGAGCTCTTTCCACTAAAACTTTCGTCATTATAATCTGTTTTCCTTAAAGCATCAGGCTCTTTTTGGTCCTAATTTTTCTGGTTACCTCTGTAACATATAATACTGTTGGCCACTTCATCCTTTCATATTAATTTTCTTTTAGCGTCAGTGACACATTTGCCAGTCTCTTTAGCTTCACAACCATGACCTTCGTTTAAGTCACATTATTTCTTACTTTGAGTATTACAAAAGACTCCTGAGTGCTTTGTCTGCCATCTCACATATTCTCCAGGTGTGGACAAAATTATATTTCTCATATTGCTTCTCTGTCTGTGACCTCTGGTGGCTCCCCACTGCCCTAAGATCAAAGGCCAACTCCTTAATGTGTCAAACATCCTTGTCCGCCAATCTCTTGACACTGACCTGCAATTTGTTATCTCTTTCACTCCTCTTTCCTCTTTTCCTCTATATCTTATGTGACAGACTTTGCATAAGCTTCTGCTCGTACTCAAAATATTACTTCTCTGAAGTATTTTCCTTTCTAGCAATTCCTGTCTTAGTCCTTTTGCATTTCAGATCAGCTGTCATCTCCTGTTGGAAATTGAGATTCCCTCTCCTTCACCCTTCCAAATTTAGGTTGGTGTCAGTATTTTTTGCATATACTTTTGCTGGCATAGCACATCATCTGACATTATTTGATCTTTGCTTATTAAAAATGTGATTATAAATGCAAAGCCAATTGTGAATTTCTGCTATGAACATTGAAGTGGTTGTGTCACTGTAGTATGCTGTTTTTAAGTCCTTTGAGTATAGACTGAGGAGTGGGATAGCTGAGTCAAATGGTGGTTGTATTCCAAGTTTTCTAAGGAATCTCCATACTGCTTTTCAGATTGGTTGTACCAGTTTGCAGTCCCACCAGCAATGTATGAGTGTGCCTTTCCCCCCACATCCTCGCCAACAGTTATTGTTGTTGGTATTCTTGATAACTGCCATTCTGACTGGTGTGAGATGAAATCTTAGTTTTGATTTGCATTTCTCTAATTGCTAGAGATGTTGAACATTTTTTCATATGTTTGTTGATTGTGTATCTTCTTCTGAGAAGTGTGTGTTCAGCTCCTTAGCCCATTTATTGATTGGGTTGTTTGTTTTTTTGGTGCAAAGTTTGTTGAGTTCTTTATATATCCTGGAGATTAGTGTTGTATCTGATGTATGTGTGGCAAAAATTTGCTCAAACATAAACTTATAGAAGTTGTTATAAGAAAAAAAGTTATTGTCATATACTAATTTGTTGACTGAAATGCCCATCCTCTGAGTTCTCTCCTGTAGAGTTTTCCTCTTATTTCTACTTCCTCTTTAAAAGAGCTACTACTTCAGTTTCAATTTTATAGGTGTGTTCTGATCTTGAAGAAAGTTACAGAGTACAAACTTTTGTTTACTCCAATTTCTATTATCTATTCCTATTTATTACATTTCAGGAGTGCCTGGGTAAATTTAGAGATGCTTTTTATGTCTTTTGGGTCTTTGATATTCTGTAGTTTCCTTATAATAAATATGCTTAGGAGTATACTTTTTGTAATTTATATTTTTCATTTCCTAGATCAGATGTTGCTGTCATTTAATAATTCAGTTATATTTTTGGGTATTATCTCTTTGAATTATTTCTGTCCCTTTCTTCTTTATGTTTCCCATTCTGGCATTTTGGTTAGATGTATATTGGACCTTTTAACTCTATGCCCCACATCTCTTGACATTTATTTTTATCAGGGATCAGCAGGTAGTCACAGTGCACATGCCACAGCTAGTGCTTGCTTAACCCTGTTGTGGAGTTACTCATTATTATCATGTCTGGCCTCCAGTAACCATATTTAATTTCTTACCAGCTCAGCCCTAATAAAAAGTTTGAAATATTTTCAAAATATTTAACATGTATTAGACATTTTCCTGGACAGCTGGTATGCCATGTCACTAGAAAGGAAAGACTATTATGTTTTCAGAAATATCTACACCCATGATAATTTAAGAACTACAGCTTTTTTAGTGTTTCCCCTAAGTTATCTTTCCAATAATATTTGATCATGTCACTTCTCTACCAAAAACCTTTCAACAACTGCCTATTCCATATAGTGCCCACTCCTGGTATATGGTACAAAATCCTTCATGATTTGACCTTGGGCACATTTTTTTAGTTTAATTTTAAACTACAACTTCCTTATCTTCATTTCTGCCTTCCCAATCTAAGCAAACTTACATATGTCTATATTCACTTATGTAGATGCTACAGAACTTTATCTCATAGAATGAGTCCTTTTGCCTTAGATATGTTTGTTTATATGTTTGTTTTCTCCACTATAGTTCCTTTGGCAGTAAGGATCATATTGTAATACAAGTAGGAGTGCAATTTATAGTCAGTAATCCATAGCAATATGACTTAATAAATGTTGACCAATGAACACAAAATGCATGTATTATACTTTGTACAGATAATTTAGTTATAACAACAATGAAAATGGTTCCCAGTTAAAACCAATACGTATTTTGATGCATATCTAAGTATTTGCTGCCTTAACTTTTTTTTTTTTTTGGTACCAGAGATTGAACTCAACCACTGAGCCACATCCCCAGTCCTATTTTGTATTTTATTTAGAGACAGGATTTCACCAAGTTGTTTAGCTCCTCACCATTGCGGAGGCTGGCTTTGAACTCGTGATACTTCTGCCTTAGCCTCCCAAGCCACTGGAATTACAGGTGTATACCACTGCGCTTAGCTGCCTTAACTTTTAATGCATTTTTTGTACTATTTATCTCATATTTCATTTTTCCCCCATTGTTGGACTCCCTTAAGTACTTAATTTAATTACTATTCCTTTTGTGTTTAATATAGTGAATTCTTTAATATAGACACTATGATATTATTCCAGGCCATTTATATTAAATATAGATAATTCCTTGACATTTTGGTTCAGGGCATATTGACATTTGGGTCCAGAGAATATTATCAACCAACAAAACATTAGGAGTTTTTATAAAAAATATATAGTAATTAGCATGTCTATCAAATGGTATCTCATCTTTTAATCTTTCTTTAGAAGTTTAACTTGCACATATTAGTTGAATTGACTACAGGTCATTTACTAAAGTGCTATCCAGCAGTCTAATAAAATCTGGAAAACATGACTAATTGACATATAATTGGCCTATCTTTGATAGTTTATTCTAATTGTGAAAGGATTAAATCCAAGCCTTTCTCAATACAAAAGAAAAAATTACCTTGCTTGCTAGTGCAAAAATTGTACATGGTGCTGGGGGTGGTGGCACATGCTTGTAATTCCAGTGGCTTGGGAGGCTGAGGCAGAGGATTGCTAGTTCAAAGCCAGCTTCAGCAACTCAGTGAGAACCTCTCTCTAAATAAAAAGTACAAAAAAGGCCTGGGGATGTGGCTCAGTGGTTGAACACCCTTGTTTTCAATCCCCTGGTACCAAAAAATAAAAAAAAAGAATTGTGCATGGTAAGATTATTTTTTTCTTGTCTAATGTTTTAATTTTGTAGTATATATGTGAGAATGCACTTATCATCAGGTCTAGACAGATAAAAACACAAGGATGAATTAAGGTTATAAAACTTTTGTCTCTTTTAGTAAATTTTATTGGCACTATTTTTGACCAAAAATGGATTATATATTTTTTCCATGTAATGACTGGTTAGATGTAATAGAGAAAATAGGCCTGGAAGCAAATAGTTTCATTATATACAAATTATGCACCAAATAATCTTTTTGGAAATGTAAGAGAGCTGGTAAATTAAATTTTTTGAATTTATTTTGGTTTCATCATTGTGATAAATAAATTGTAGTTCTGAGGCAGAGAATGAATTTTTAGGCTCCATATCTATGTTCTTTACTTTTAAAAACACTCTGTGTGCATCGTGGACAAGATTATTAGTTCCTTACCTTGTTGTTTTCAGCTACAATATTTATTCCTTTGTTTTAGCATAGTATTTCTTCAGTTGTGTTTTTGGGAGAGGATATAATAGGTGCATCCTCAAATCTTCAGCCTCATGCCTTTCTCTTTTCTTGCCCTTAGAGGTTAAGTGCTTTTCCCAGATTTCTGAGTATTTTCTTTTTTGAGAGAATATTTATATTCTAATAATCACTTCTTCCTCTGAAATATTCCTCTAGTAAATTCTTGATGTTACCAGTTGCCTTTCTATTTCCTGACATGACCACCTTCTCTCTGTAAGGCTTCAGCCCACACAGAACACAGCTCCATTTTTCCTTTATTTTTAAATGTATTTACAATATGGTCAGTATACAGTAGGTGTTTACTGTAATTTGGAGGCATATCAAGCAGGCCTAGAATCTTAATGTAGCACCACATAGGATGATCTGTTTATAGTGACCAGGTCCTTGTATCATTTTACAATAAATCTGTTCACAGAATTCTGGTCTTTGCTATATTATAGGGGGAAAATACATCCACTTAATTTATGGCTCAATAGTCTGTGATTAGAGACAACTTAAATTGTACTATAATCACAGGTAAATGTTTTACAGGAGGTATAATTTTTCATTTATTTTGTAGATGTTGGGTGTGCAATAAAAAAGTGATAATTCTCCAAGCATAAATGGGTTGGACTAAGTCACCAAAAATACATTGGAAAAGGTGGCCTTTTAAAAAAGTGGCACTGAGAAAATCGAATATCCATATATAGAAGAATGAAACTGGATCCCTTTCTCTCACCCTGCACAAAAGTCAAATCAAAATGGATCAAAGAGCTGGGAATTAGACCAAAATCTTTGCAACTACTAAAAGAAAATGTAGGATAAACACTTCAACATATTGATACAGGTGTTGAATACCTTAATAAGACCCCTAAACCTCCAGAAATAAAACCAAGACTCAGTGAGTAGGAGGACATCAAGTTAAAAAGCACAATGAAGGAAACGAGACCATGAAGAGAGAGGTACGGAATGGGAGAAAACATTTGCCAGCACTCTTCCAACAGAAGATTAATATACAGAATATATAAAGAACTCAAAAAACTTATCATAAAAAACTAATAAAAACAAATAACCCATTCAATAAATGGGCAAATGAATTAAGCAGAATTCAAAAGAAGAAATACAAATAACCAGCAAATATATGAAAAAATGTGTAACACCTTAGCTATCAGGGTAATGCTAATTAAAACTACATTGAGATTTCATCTCATTTCATTTAGAATGACAATCATAAGAAACACAAACAATAATAAATGTTGGTTGGATTTTAAATTAGTACAATAAATTAGTATGGAGGTTCCTCAAAAGACTAGTAATATAATCACTATATGACCCAGTTATACACTCATTCATATTTACCCCAAAGAATTAAAGTCAGCATATTGTAAGCAATACATGCATACCCATATTTATAGCAGCACAAATCACAATAGCCAAGTTATGGAACCAGCCTAGTTGTCTGTCAATAGATGAATGAGTAAAGAAAATATGGCATATGTACACAATGGAGTTTGACTCAGGCATAAAAATGAATGAAATTGGGGCTGGGGTTGTAGCTCAGTGGTAGTGTTTGTCTAGTATGTGTGAGGCACTGGGTTCAATCCTCAGTACCACATAAAAATAAATAAAATAAAGATGTTGTATCCATCTACAATTAAAAAATTTTTAAAAATGAATGAAATCATGCCATTTGCTGGTAAATGGATGGAACTGAAGAGCATCATGTTAACCAAATAACCAAAAACAGAACTTGAAGGATCATATATTTTCTCTCATATGTGGGAAGCTAGAAAGAAAAAAGTTGAAAAAATGTATATCATAAAATAATGAGACCAATAGAGTAGAGGAAGGGAATAGGAGTAGGGAGGAGGATGGCAGGTAAAGAAGAGGTACTGGGGAATGACATTGACCAAATTAAATTATGTACACGCACAAATAGGTCCCAGTGAATCCCACTATTATGTATAATTATAATGTACCAGTGAAAATTTAGTAATAAAATATCCACATGAGGTTTTTAGGGGAAAAAAAGGAGTTGTTTTAGTCAAAGATTAAAATTTTTCAGAAAAATTAGTTTTTAAAAGGAAAACTAGTGAAGGTTGATTTATTTTAGTTCTTTCTACCCATACATGCCAAAGAAAGGTACATTTACCTTTCTTCATTGTCATTAATTGTAGAAGTCTTAAAGTCAGATCAGTCATGATTTTCAACCTCCTGTCCAAATAACCTTTGGCAAATTATTCACCTGTTCTGAACTGCCATTTTTTCATTAGTAAAATAGGGATAATAAAAGGATCTGCTTCACAGAGCTGTTGTGAAAATTCAAAGAGAATGATAATCAAAAAAGATACAAAGTGCTTTACAGAGTGCTTAGTGTATATACATGTTCAATAAACGCTTATTTACTGATCTTGTTTCTAATATTAGAAAAATGACATTTATATGAATGTCATAAGGTTATTATGGGTGTTTTCAGGTCTTATGCACAAGAAAGATGGATATATGACCAACTTTAGCTCTCATAGTATTTATTTTATCTGTATCCAAGAATTCTGAAACTCTATAACAAAATTATATTTCTACAGCATTATTAGTAATTTATATGAATCAGTAGCCAAGGAAAAGAATAGTTTTAGTTTACTTTAGTGATAAATATTTTTCTACATTAGTTATGAATGTTAAAGTTGTGGAAAAAATAAAGATAGTGACATATGATCAGATGTATGATCAGATAGATTACCATCTAATAGATGGGTGTAATTTAATGAAGAAAACTTGAAGTAGAATATCTGAATTTTTATGTAGGTGAATCAGGCAGTAGGACTGCATATGATGAGAGATTTTTTAAAAACATTTAGTGCTGGGGATCTAATCCAGGGCCTTTTGTATGCTAGGCAACTGTTCTACCACTCAGAAATTTGATTTTATACAAATTTCTTTAGTCACCTTCACTTGCTTAAAATAAATGTTATTTTTATGTATTTGTTCAACTGAAGTAGAATTCAGAAATTAGAGTTTTGAAATTATAATTTAAATCATTTGGAAAATAAGGTTCATATAAACTCTAAATTATTTAAGGACAGGATTGACAGTTAATATTAGATTCTATATAAAAAATTTCCTGGTACTAACAAAGTACTAAAATTTTATTTTCATTGAGTTTTTGTATTATAATTTTTTCTTTTAACTTTTTGTTGAGCAATATAGACACACACACCTATGTGTACAGCTCAGTGAATTTTCACAAACTGTCACACTTGCATGTTAACAGCCAGATTAAAAAAAAACAAAAGGAAACATTATCAGTATTGCAAAGTCCCCTTGGTATTCCATACAATCCTGTAGTGGATACAGAACATTGTATTCACTGTTCTAACTTTTAGCAGCATAAATTAGTTTTATTAATTTTATATTTTATATTCATTTTGTATTTTATATAAATAGAACAATGTATTTATGCTTCAGTGTTTGGCTAATTTTGTTCATCTTTATGCTGGCAAGACTGATACATAACTGTTTGGTATCAAAGTAGATCATTAACATTGTTATTAATGTTTCATTGTGTGAATCTGTTAGAATTTATGGGCATTTAGGTAGTTTGTGTCTATTGGTATTGCAGTGAACATTCTAACACATTTGTGTTTACAATAGTATGTGTATATATTTTTATAAAAAATACATATTTCTGTTGAGTCTTTATCTGGAATAGAAATCATTTTATCATAGGAGATATGCATATTAAGCCTTAGTAGATACTGTCTTGTGGTTTTCAAAGAGAATGTATAACTTTATATTTTCATTAGCAGGGTATTTGCAGAAGCATTTGGTATTTTTTATGGTTTTTAAAAAAATGGTGCATGGCCTAGGTCAAATGGTAATATTTTAATGAATTTATAAGATATGCCATGATAAATTTGAGCTTCTAGCTATTAGGATCTCAATGTATTTCTTTTATCTAGAGTGAGGATAAATAGAAAACAGTTTCTATGACAGAGTGAAAGGATAAGTGGAAATGAAGCTCTGTAATGTGTTAAATCATCATTTTTTATTTGTTATTTTTTTCTGCTATCTAACCTGTCACTTTGTTTTTCTGATCTTCATTTTTTTTTTGAAGGAATTTTTGGAATCAATCATTAAATCCTCCAAGGAATTAGAAGATAATTCTCAAGAGAAAATAACTGCCAAGGGGAATGGATGATTGCCAAGAAATTCCCCTCTGAGTTTTCTTCTGTTTTTGACCCTTCCTGTCTCTACTTTTAAGGGAATACCTCCTGGAGTTAAATAGTAACAAAGTGCAGAACTTTCTTTTAATTTTTAAGAGAATAAAATAAAAAAAATGCAGGTGGAAGTAGCAGCATCTGCTGGGCATTTGTTTTTTGTATTCAGAGATTTTTTTTCCCTCTTTTTGAGAATTATTCAGTGCCACTTAGGGACACTTATATTTTGTTTGTTATACATATTGGTCAACTGGATTATTAAAAAAGATAACATTTTTCTTCTGGTCAAAAAAGTACACCTTAATATATAAAAATGGGAAAACAATAACAAAACATCATCTATACATATTATTGTTTAAGGTCATGTTTGTTTACTTCAGGTTCTTTTCATTTCATAGATGTGTTTTTTAAAAATAAAACTGGTATAATAGTGCATTTTTGTTTATAAATACAGTGATCATTTTATGTATAAGTTTTAATGGCTGCACAATATTTAATCATATACTTGAATGTCAATTCATTTAATTGTTCTCTGATTGTTGGGAATTTTGATAGTTTCTTTCTTTTTTTTTTTTTTTTTGCTATTATAGATAGGCTGAGACATCATTGTAGCTGAGACGTCTTTGCCAAAATCTTCAATTATTCCCTTGGAATAAGTTCCTTGAAATGAAATTGTAGGGTTATGAATGTTTTTAAACTTTTTGATATATGTAACCTTATAGTATGTAAGAGTTAAAATATCTCTAGAGGTGTAAGAGATATAAACTTGCTCAATATAAGGTTTGATGAATTTTTTTAAACTTTTACCTTTGAATTGTACTTCAATGTTGTTTTAATTTTCTTTCTATTTTTTTTGAAGACACAAGGAACATACGTTTTGCTATTATCTTACTATCTTGTGGAGTAGAAAGCAGGATTTTACTGATAAAATTTTATTGACATTAGTAGGGCACAAGTAACTTGGTGGAGATTATTAGCAGGCATTGGATGGAGTTGGCGTTGGTTTAGGCCTGAGTAACATCCAATGCTGAATGTTTCTAATCTGAGAAAGCTAAATAGCTCAATTTTAATGTTGCTGCTTCTCTTCCTGAAATTTAAGATGGTAGGGTCACAGATGGTTACTGAAGTTCCTCAAAATGAGAGATGAATTATTTTTTTTCACTTTCACAATATTACACTTAGCACACCACTTAGCCCTGGGGAGGTCTTCTGGCTATGGTTTGGATTCAAAGAGGGCACTGAGGATAGTTTTTCTGAAACTTCAAGGTTTTATTCTAGGCAAGATGATCTCACAGTCCACCCCTGGACCTAGGATCAGTGAAGATCCATAGGTGCTGTATAAGACAGAGCAAGTACGCTTTCTCATCCTCAGTTTCAGGAGGTGAACTAGGTCTTCTCAATGCTACTTTTCATGTGAACGGAAACAATTAGACCAAAGAGGAAGGAACCAGTCCTGTGAGAGGGTAAACATTATGAGGGCCATAGGGGAAGCAGATTCGAACTCTGTAGTTAATAATGAATAAAAACACCCTCTTCTTTTTATGGTTCAATTCTTGTACTCAAGTGGCTTGTGAGGTAGACTATAGTTAAATTTAAATAAAAGTTGAACTTTATAATGGTGCTAACTGACATTTCATGAGACTTATAGGTTGTTTAATGCTTATTTGGAATACACCATACTTTTTGCTTTTCACAATTTAATTTTTAAAATTACATAGTAAAATTGAAAAATTTTTTGGTATGCATTTATATTAATTTTAATTAAAGAAATATTTTGTTTCATATAAAGTTTTCACAGTTTGTGTCCCCCAAAGTTAATATGTTGAAAACTTACTCTCTAATGCTACATTTTGGAGAGGTTTGACTTTTAAGAAGTGATTAGATCTTGAGAGTTTTGCTCAATGAATGGATTAATGCTGTTAGCATGGGAATCATTTATATAGGGAATCGGTCTTTATGAAACGATGAGATTACATATGTTCCCACACTTTATTTTCCCCTCTCCCCTTACTTCTCATTTTATTTCTCTATCCCATGTGATGCCTTCTACATATTATGGATATGCACTAACCAATTGTTGATTCTTCCATCTTGGACTTTACAGCCTCCAGAACTATGAAAAATAAATTTCCGATCATTATAAATTTTCCAGTCTCCCGTATTCTGTTACAGCAGCACAAAATGGATGGAAAGTAAACTTACTTTCAAAAAGTTATTTTTTTCTCCTTTTTTTGTGACTTGGGGAATTGCTACTTTTGTGGACTTTAAAACTACTGGATGATATTCATTTTGTTCGATCAGCTGAATATAATTATACTTATTTAATTATTTGTTTACTTGTTTTTTTTCTGTGATTAAAGACCTAGTTTATATGTATATGGGGATTCTCTTTATGAAGTAAACTGTTTTAAAAGATGAAAAAGTCAATGCTTGATATTTGAGAACAGTATTCTTATTTGTGTTTTATACTTGCTGTTTTTTGATTGACAGTGGTAAATTTTGTGTTATTATAAAGAAAGATTTGATCATTTTGATAAGAAAGAACATTGATAATTATTTTTCATTAGTCTTCTGTAGTTTAGCTTTCTAGTTAGAGAAACACCTAATGTTTGCATTTAAATAAGGACAGAAATAAATATTTTATTTTGAGAAAGTATCAATAGAAAGGCAGCAACTTTTTCACTACACATTCCATTTTTATAACTTTGAAGAAGCAAAGTTATGGCATGAAATTTCCACAGCTTCTTTTGACCTTGAGGTGCAATGTGATTTGCTTTGTTAAGTTTTAATTTTATGACATATCACATCTCTGTCATGTCCAAAATTAAACTTCAAAGTAGAGATGTATTTTCCCACACTGGGGTTATAAACAGAATAAATTACCAGGGAAATGTTTAAATGAATGTAGAAGTATAGGGATGTTGACTAGGCTAACTACACCTTCCCACATAAACAGCTTGTTAATGTGCAATCAGTGACTGGAGTTGCCATGAACTTGGAGCTTAATGAACAGGTGGAGAAAGAGGATGAATACCAATCCAAAATGGATCTGACAGCTTATCAGGCAATTTCACTGATCACTAATCCATTTCATTTGGCAACTTAATTTATCACACAGTTAGAATTTTCATCCCATGGGTTTTCAGGTGGAAATTAATTCAGAAACATGTCCAACACTACTGGGTTGAGGAGATCATCTTAAGCTTTGTGAGGACACTTAGAAATCAATTATTTTAAATGCAGAAACCGTGTTTCCCTCATGATTCCATTTGGTTTATCCAGTGTTCTCTTAAAATATTTATATGATGTTAGTATTTGATGATATAATTATGACATTGAATTAAGTTTATTCATGTAAGAAAATTTCTAAATTAAATTTATTATTTTAATTCATTGGTGAAATAACCACTAAAATGTTAGATGACCTTATGAATATATTTCTACCTTTACATATTAAAAAATCAGAAGATTTTGAATATATTTTATAGCATCGCTAGCAAGAAATAATGAACAGAAGAAATTATTTCTTAAAGCTCATAGCTTTACATCTTCTAAGTGCTTACAGAAGCTTTTTTTTTAGACTAATTATTTTACTTAAAAATATCTATTAAAACTATATTCCTGGGGCTGGGGTTGTGGCTCAGTGGTAGAGTGCTTGCCTAGCATGTGTGAGGCCCTAGGTTCAGTTCTCAGCACCACATATAAATAAATAAAATAAAAGGTCCATCGACACCTAAAAAATATTTTAAAAAAACCCAATATTCCTGACAATAAGCAAGAAAGGTGACCTGCCTCTTACAGTTTATACTCTGACTCTGCTTGGAATTTACAGGGATGAACTTCATTAAATGGCTTTGGTTTAGGACCTTGCTATAGTTTAAAATAACTTCAAAACTAGAAACACATTTTCTTCACTTTTTAAAGATTTGATTTATAGTGCATAGAAAGTTAAATTGAATATTGATCCTTGAAAAGCAAATGTGTCTTGTAAAAAAATGACAGAACAAAAGAACACAATAGAAGATGATAGAGTGATTGATTGTCCAAATCCTGGAGATAGGCACCTCCCCCTTATATGTCATCTTCTCTAGGCATTTGTAGCTCTGAGAGCATGATGAGGATGAAGTGTTAGAGGAGATTAGTTGCACCCTGACATGAACTGTTACATTTTATAAGAAGATTGAGGGAAGCTGATAACAAATCATTTCTAAGAAAGAATTTGAAAAATGAAGAATGGGGCACAAGATCAATAAGATCTATGATATAACTCTAGGAAGGGACACCAGGGAATTTTTTATAATTTTTCAAATACTGAGGTACCTTCAAAAGAATTTAAGACAGTGAAAAATAATCAAGATGACAAAAACCAGAAAATGGAATAACGCTGTCATTGATTGGATATGTCAGGCAAATTTTGCCTATTCTATGACCAGGCTTATTAAAGTAATAGCTTCATAATCTAGAGGGGCTACATGTTGAATCTTCCTGCCATCCAGTTTCCCCTGAAATATAGTGCAGATCTGCAACCTTGTCATTTCAGCAGTTGGACTTCTTTGTTTTCTACCTTTGATGAAAAATGGTCACTAAGTCTAGTACTTGCCCTTGGGAATCAAGCCAAAAGAAAAAAAAATTCATAGGACATTGTTTTACTTTCTTTCTATAAGAGCTGTGGTTGTGTCAAACTTTAGTGGGTATAAGAATCATTCTGAAGTTGCTGCTGTTGCTGCTCCCTCTATTGATGACAAGGGTGATGATAGTAATAGGAAAAATAAGAAACGAAAAGGGGAATGCTCCTCCAATGGATGCATTTGGGCTCTATGCTATTTTTAATTTATTAACCTATTGACTCTAACTTCTTAATAATTGATAAAGCGTTCCGCTTTGTAAATGGAAGAGAGTAAATCCCCCATTAAGATGCCACTTAGTGAAATATGGGGATCCTATAACAACAACAACAACAACAACAACAACAAGAATCCTTAGGTTGCATTTATGTTCCAGGAAGAAGATAGAGATCTTGACTAACTTCCCCCCTGCTTGTTTAACTTTTGGTTTTTCAAATATCTTGCAGTTCAGAAGGAGGTACATTATAATGTAACAACTATTTTGGCAACAGATAAAGGCAGTCTCATTGGAGAAATGTTTGTTTACCAATTAGAAAATCATATTGCTTTTAGTTCTGCTTTCAAAAGTTCTAGGAGTTTAAAAGTAAATTGAGATTCGAATATATTTCTTCAGTGCTACATACATGTGGCCATTTTTGGTAAGAACTGAGAAAAAAAGACCAAATAATATAAAATAGAACAAATAATAGAAATACATAGATGGTAGTGATCCTGATTTTTTCCTCCTTAGGGAACTTGAGATCCAGTAAGTATACTGCTATCGGGATATTATTCAAACATAACACAGGCTAACCTATTAATGACACAAATTTTATATCTGTAGATTTACTGATCCATATATGGAATAAATGACTAGGTTACTTTGCATTATGATAGAAATGAGTAATTTGAAAATCAGGTGGGTCAGATTTGTGAATCTTGGGAAGACTACTTTGAAGCAATGACAAGTCTTGTCCCTGATGTAGTTCATAATTTGAGATAGTGAACTATTCTACTCATTCTGTCAAACTGAGGCCTCCACCTATAGTAGTGAATTATTTAGCAGATTTTGTCTCCTCAGTTGTTATTAAAATGTTTTTACCAAATGATATATTCATCTCACTATGGTGATTTTTCAGATCAAGAACTTTCTGAGACCAGGGATTGTTATCCATTTATATACCTCCAATAGCTTGTATTATGTCTGGGCCATTGTTTTTACTTACGAGGTGTTTGTGGAATTAATGATTAAGTTGTTTCCTATTATCAGGATTTTTAATTAGAAAAGTGATAGATTGAATTATACATAGAGGATTTTCTACTTTCTATAAGTTATCAGGTCTTTCCCTGGGCTTATTTATTTGTTTATTTAATTATTAGTTCATTATAGAGATACATAATATTTGGGTTCATTTTGATATAAACAGGCTTGAAATATAATTTGCTTGAATTCAGTCCTCAGTAATTCCCCTTTCCCTCCTCCCTGTTCCCATTTTCTTTACTGATCTTTCTTTTATTTATTTATAGCTTTTTTTTTTTTTAAAAATAGTGCATTGCTGGTATATATAAATGTGAAATTCACTGTGGTATATTCATATATGTATATAGGAAAGTTTGATCAAATTCATTCCATTTTTCAATTTATTTATTTTTTAATGCATATTTTTTCTTTCTTTTTCCTTAAAATGTTTTAGAAGCACAAACAATATTATAAACACAGTAAAAAATAAGAAATAAAATTACTGATTATCTTCCAGTGTTAGTCTCTAAGCATTTGTATCCTTTTTTTGCATTTTTATGACTAAAGCCCAAATCTAACTTGTATACTGTTTTCTACTTAACATTAACATTTTTATATAATTTTATGCAGCTCATAATTATAATTCTAAATTTCTACACAGGATATTTCTTATATCCTGTTCCCCCAATTCCCCATTACTTTTGTGTCTCTAGTAAATTCCCATTTGGGTTTCAAAGTTCCACTTAGTTTTCCAACAGTCCCCTCAATTCTGTTGACTTTTATGATCCTAGCACTTTACACATTCACTATAGAACTTTTGATATTAAATCTTTCTTTTTTTAATGAAAATTATGAGAAATGAGATACATCAGAACATAGATTATACAACTCTGTGTCTTAATGCCTTATTCACTGATAGTTACATAGTAGGTGCTGAGCACATATTTGCAGAATACAGAATCATTCTAAGGTCTGGGAATAGAAGAATGAATAAGATATGGTTTCTGGATTTGATGCTCGAAGTATACTGGCAGAGAAAGGTAGGTGGATATCATATAGAAATTATTTATTTTTAGACTTGTGTATATATTTATTTTATCAGACTCCTCCTCCCAGAGGAGACTGATTTATGCATGCTATAGCTTTTTATTTCTTATGATTTTTCATTTTTGTATTTGCAGCAATGATATGGGCAGGCTAAGAAGTACTAATATGTTTGTGGCTCTTGATTTTTCTTGTCAGTTATTTCCCAAGAAATTCTTTTCCCTCAGATGTGCCTTGTTTGTTCATATCACTTTCTCATTTATATTTGTTATCTAGAAATATATTTTTTCAGAAAATTATAAAATATTTTCTACTTGTGGTAATCTAAGATGAGCCTCAAGATCCCCTTTACTCCTCTGAGTATACTGGCTCTTAGTAATCCCTGGGACCATAAATTTTTTTTTTTTAATTTTTTTTAGTTGTTGATGGATACAATGTCTTTATTTTTTTTTATTGCTTTGTATGTGGTGCCGAGGATCGAACCCAGGGCCTCACGCATGCGAGGCAAGCGCTCTACCACTGAGCTACAATCCCAGCCCCCTGGGACTATAAATTTGATGACTATTTTCATGACTAGGTTATATTATATGGTACACTTCCTTTTAAGGTAATCCTGATAATCTTCTGACCTTACTTTAGAAATTCTGAGTACATTAGTCCTTTGAAAGTACAGTTTTCTCTGTACTTATGACCTACAGAAATGTAAGTTAATAAATAGGTTGTTTAGAGCTATTAAATTTGTAACACTTTGGTATCTATGAAAAAAATGAGTACAATAATATATTAATGATTTGTAATATATGCTACTTATATCTTTTATGATTTATTTATGAATTTTGCTTGTACTAAAGTTTTGCTTTTTTATATATAAAATCTATTGAACTTTTTCTTGGTAATATCTACAGCTTCTTTAAATTTTATAAGATATTAGGGTGATGTGGGTAGAACTCAGAGGATTTGAATCTGAGTCTCAAAGGATGAATTTGTTGGACTTTGTCACTACCATCCTTTCTACATATAATTTGTAACCTTGAATAGTCAACCTAGACATTGACTATTTCCATTGCTGCTTAGCTAAGGAGAAATAGAAAAAAATCCTCTTTTGAAAAAATTTTGAGATTTTGTGGCCCACTGAAAGCACTCCTTTTGATGTCTGAGTGGAACTTTTTATAATTAATTAATTTTTTCTATTTAGGTATATAGGACAGCAGAATGCATTTTGATTCATTGTCCACAAATGGAGCACAACTTTTCATTTCTCTGGTTGTACACAATATAGAGTTACATCATAAGTGGAGTCATACATGAACTTAGGGCAATGTTGTCCATCTTTCCTGCTCCCATGACCTATCCTCTTCCTTCCATCTCCTTTGACCAAAGTTTCTCCATTCTTCCCATGCCCCCTCCACATCATGGATCAGCATCCACTTATCAGAGAGGACATTCGGCCTTTGGTTTTTGGGGATTGGCTTACTTCGCTTAGCATGATGTTCTCCAACTCCATCCATTTACCTGCAAATGCCATAATTTTATTCTCTTTTAATGCTGAGCAATATTGCATTGTGTATGTATACCACAGTTTCTTTATCCATTTGTCTATTGAGGGGCATCTAGGTTGCTTCCACAGTTTAGCAATTATGAATTGTTCTGCTATAAACACTGAAGTGGCTGCGTCACTGTAGTATGCTGTTTTTTAAGTCTTTAGGATATAGACTGAGGAGTGGGATAGCTGGGTCAAATGGTGGTTCCATTCCAAGTTTTCTAAGGAATCTCCATACTGCTTTCCAGATTGGTTGCACCAATTTGCAGTTCCACCAGCAATGTATGAGTGTGCCTTTCCCCTCACATCCTTGCCAACACTTATTGTTGTTTGTATTCTTGATAACTGCCATTCTGACTGGCATGAGATAAAATGTTAGTCTTGATTTGCATTTCTCTAATTACTAGAGACGTTGAATATATTTTTTACATATTTTTTGATCGATTGTATATCTTCTTCTGAGAAGTGTCTGTTCAGCTCCTTAGCCCATTTATCGAATGGGTTGTTTGTTTTTTTGGTGTTATTTTTGACTTCTTTAAATATCCTGGAGATCAGTGCTCTATCTGACATTTGTGTGGCAAAAATTTACTCCCAAAATGTAGGTTGTCTTTGCACCTATTGATTATTTCTTTTGCTGAGAAGAAGCTTTTAATTTGAATCCATCCTATTTATCAAATCTTAATTTTATTTTTTGCACTTTAGGAGTCTTGTTAAGGAAGTCAGGGCCTAATCCAACATGATGAAGATTTGAGCCTACTTTTTCTTCTATTAGACATAGGTTCTCTGGTCTAATTCCTCAGTCCTTGATCCATTTTGAGTTAAGTTTTGTGCATAGTGAGAGATAGGGGTTTAGTTTTATTTTGCTACATATGGATTTCCAGTTTTCCTAGTGCCATTTGTTGAAGAGGCTATCTTTTCTCCAATGTATATTTTGGGCGCCTTTGTCTAGTATGAGATAACTGTATCTATGTGGGTTTGTCTCTGTGTCTTCTATTCTGTACTATTGGTCTACATGTCTGTTTTAATGCCAATACTGTGCCATTTTTATTACTATAGCTTTGTAGTATAGTTTAAGGTCTGTTATTGTGATGTCTCCTGTTTCACTCTTCTTGCTAAGGATTGCTTTGGCTATTCTGGGTCTTTTATTCTTCCAAATGGATTTCATGATTGCCTTTTCTTTTTCTATAAGGAATGACATTGGGATTTTAATTGGAATCGCATTGAATCTGTATAGCACTTTGGGGAGTGTGGCCATTTTGACAATATTGATTCTGCCTATCCAAGAGCATGGGAGATCTTTCCATCTTCTAAGGACTTCTTCAATTTCTTTCTTTAGTGTTCTGTAGTTTTCATTGTAGAGTTCACCTCTCTTGTTAGACTGATTCCCGAGTATTTTATTTTTTTTGAGGCTATTATGAATGGGGTAGTTTTCCTGATTTCTCTTTTAGAGGATTTATCACTAATGTATAGAAATGCATTTGATTTATGGGCATTGGTTTTATATACTGCTACTTTGCTGAATTTATTTATTAATTCTAGAAGTTTTCTGGTAGAAGTTTTTGGATCCTCTAAGTACAATATCATGTCGTCAGCAAATAATGATAGTTTGAGTTCTTCTTTTCCTTGAATGGAACTTTTTAATCTAATGAGGAGCTAACAATGAGGAGCTAACAATGGAGGAAAGCATATTAGAACTCTGTCATTAGTCCTTCCTTTCACTATAATTCTTGCCAAGAGAAAGCATCTTCAGACTTTTCTTCTTCTCTCTCTCCCTCCCTCCCTCCCTCCCTCCCTCCCTCCCTCCTTCCCTCCCTTCCTTCTTTCCTTGGATTGAACCCAAGCATATTTAACTACTGAGCCACATCCACAGCCCTTTTTATTTTTTTATTTTGAGACAGGGTTTCACTATGTTGCTTACAGCCTTGCTAAGTTGCTGAGGCTGGCGTCAAACCTGTGATCCTCCTGCCTCAGTCTCCTGAGCTGCTGAGATTACAGGCCTACACAACCATGCTCAGCCAGACTTTAATTTTTATTCCATCCTTCTTCCAGACTCTCTGAATGGCCTAGATCTGGCATATCTTCTAAAATTCTCAGTGTTGTTCTTATCTAGAATGGGCTTCTGTAAGAACCTTCTGTAAGAGGATGAGTTTTCAGTTTTCTTCTATGAATCTAATTAAACTCAAAAGCTTGGCTATAAATGGCAACATGATAATTGATTTTTAACATCTGTCCATACTATCGATTACTGTTGATGCTTCAGGTATTTCTGTATTCCTGAACTGATGTTGAAAGCATTTTACACAAGGGAATCCTTACTATTATGGATCATTTCTTCTTTCAACATATGATGGTAAGGATCTACTAAAGGCCTTGTTATTTTTTACCTTTCTCATTTGGCATTTTATGTTAAATAGCCTGTGCTAAGAAAATCTTTAATGCCAGAAAGGAAAGTACATGTGTTCATTTTTCTGCTCGACTTAACAGCAAGGCTTGGGTTTTATACAGGCAAAAGCTAGTAGTTATACTGAATTTAAGACAGTATTTTGATTTTTATAAAGTAAATGTGTGATAATTTTTTCAAGTATGGAATTTCTATTAGAGCTTAATTTAAGCAGTGAAGTAAGTATGGAAATGAGAACACTGTATGATCCTGTTAAGAGTACATAGTCAGCCCTGCGTGGTGGTACACACCTGTAATACCAGCAGCTTCAGAGGCTGAGACAGGAGGATCTAGAATTCAAAGTCAGCCTCAGCAAAAGTGAGATGCTAAGCAATTCAGTGAGACCCTATCTCTAAATAAAATACAAAATAGGGTTGGGGATGTGGCTCAGTGGTCGTGTGCCCCTGAGTTCAATTCTTGGTATACCCTCACCCCCTGCCCCAAAAAAGAGTACGTAGTCATTGTGTTTAGGTTAGGAAGTTAGAAAGTGATCCTGTTAAATCACGTCATACAGTTTTTTGGGTTTTTTTTTTTGTTTTTTTTTTTGGTACCAGGGATTGAACTCAGAGGCACTTAACCACTGAGCCACATCTCCAGCCCTTTTTTGTATTTTATTTAGAGACAGGATCTCACTGGGTTGCTTAGGGCCTTGCTGAATTGGTGAGGCTGGCTTTGAACTTATGATCCTTCTGCCTCAGCTTCCTGAGCCACTGGGATTATAGGCATGCACCACCACACCCAGCATCATGTCATATAGTTTTAAAGATTGACAGGAATCAAAAGATAATCCTGGACAGATGCTTCATGTTACAGATGGAAAACGTGCCTGAAAAATGGGAAGTAACATGCTCATTTACATGCAGGACTTATCTGACAAAACCATGAGTAGGAATTAGGATTCCTGACATGTGTATAATTTTCCTTAATTTAGTTCCATGTACTACTTATCATACTTAATTTATTAAAAACTAGACATGGGGTGGGCTGGGACTGTGGGGATAGGAAGGATTGTAGAATGAGACATACATTATTACCCTATATGCATGTATGATTACACTACTGATGTGACTTAGCACCTTGTACAGTCAGAGGAATGAGATGTTCTGTTCCATTTGTATACAATATGTCAAAATGCATTCTATTGTCATGTATAACTAATTAGAACAAATAAACTGGACATATACTTCATGATATGAAATTGATTCTGTAGGTTGGACTCTTGATTATTTTTAGCACTCGTCCTCTTTTCTGTAATATCGAAACAGTATGGCTGGGGTTGTGGCTCAGTGGTAGAGTGCTCGTCTTTGCATGTATGAAGCACTGGGTTCAATCCTCAGCATCACGTAATATAAATAAATAAAACAAATGTATTGTGTCCATCTACAACTAAAAAATATTTTTTAAAAAAGGGATGGTGACTGAAACCTCTGACTGAAGCATTATAGTTGGCCTAATTGAATTTTTGAAGATTTTCATACTGTATTGTTGTTGAGCAATTTTGGTTTGTTGTTGGTTAGAGAAAGGAAATATCTCTCTAAATATGCTTTCTTCTACTAACTTCTGACTGCTTTTCTATTGATCTCCTTTCACTTGAAATGATAAAACTAAAAGAGGCATTGTTATGTCTTTTAATGGAAGTATTGATTTTTTATTTGTATGAAAATATCTTAGTTGTTAAGTTGCTTTATTTTATGTCTTAGGAATATACTTCTATTTATTTACTTCTATTATATTGAAAATCTGTAGTTGGTCTAAGAGTTACTTCAGTTACTGCCTTTATAAAAGCTGGTCTTCCTTTTAATTTAGAGACATAAGATTCCTTTTTCCTCTTTACCTTTTTCCTGCTGTATAAAAGGCATATTTTCTTGATTTTTCTAAGCTACCCATAATATTATGTAGGTCTTGGGATAATTCAGTCCTCTGTCATTGGTGAATATTCTAACCCCGAGTGTTTTATCTACTTTCAGAATTGGTTTTGTAAAATAACAACTATATTCATTCTTGCAAGTAGTCCAGTAGTTTGGATTTGAATCCTTTCTTTCTTTCATTTATTCTCCAGTGAAGATAACTTAATCCCTTTAAATCTCTGTTTCCTCATTTTAAAAATAGAAATAATGATAGAGTGATTGTGAGGATCAAGAAAAACAAGGCACACATCCCTGGCACAATTGTTAGTGTTCATAAATAGTAGCTGTAAAAGTACTGTTCCTAGCAAAATTTTTTTTCTTGAAAAAATTTCAAAGTAAGTATTTTGAAACAGTCCTCTTAGCCATTATTTAATTCATCTAATTTACCTCCATCATTGGTTAGTCTGAACTCTTTTCTCCTTTTATGGAAAACATGAGATTGTCTCATTAGTAGAGATCTATAAGAAGGTCCCCAAAGATGATTCTATTAAAGTGTATTTATTTTCTCCTGTATTAAGATGGACAGTTTCTCTTTTGCAGGATGTTAGGACAAATGTTTGAAATTTCCTTCTGGCCAGCTCTTTCTCTAATCCTGGGAATAGTACATTTTGGATAGGAGACAGCAAATGGGTGATAGTATCTTATGTAGAAATTTTGTGCAGTTATTTAGTTCCATCTGTTCACTTTTCACCTTTGTAACCTTGATTTTCCCATCTTAGATTCCAGAGGCACTCAGATGCCTGTCCCTACAGAGTCAGTGCCTATCTGGCCTACAAAACCTCCTTTCCAGTGTGCTTGATAGCACATAGAGATTGTGTAGCATTTTACCAATTATAGTTTCACTCAAGCCTAGTACCAAACCAGTGTTTTTTTGTTTGTTTTTTTGATGAGATTATAGTCAGGCAAGAGAGTGAGGCATGATATTGTGTGGTGACTTGGAGAAATTAGCTTGCCTCATGAACAAAGACAGGGAAAAAGGTTCCATAATTTTCAGTACAGTACTTGAAGCATAGACACGAGTATAATTTGCTTACTTTGCCAGAAAGTATTTACTTCTTAATTTATAAACCCTATTTTAACCAAACATAGTCTGAATGTTACAAAATTTAAATTATTGATATAAATATAATCTCTTTAATATTAATTAAAGCACCTATTTTTCTCCCTGATGTATCATATGGGATCTCTAATTGACTTTTTTTTTCGGGGATGGGGGTGGGTACCAGGGATAGAACTCAGGGGGACTTGACCACTGAGCCATGTCCCCAGCCCTATTTTGTATTTTATTTAGAGACAGGGTCTCACTCAGTTGCTTAGCACCTCGCTTTTGCTGAGGCTGACTTTGAACTCATGATTCTCCTGTCTCAGCCTCCCAAGCCGCTGGGATTACGGGCGTGTGCCACCACATTTGGCTCAAATTAACTTTTCAATGTGTGCCTTGTCTTTGACTATGTCTATCCATCTCAACAAACTCTTTCTCAGTGGTCATTTAGTATTGGCCATAATCTTTCTCTCCTACTCAAGCTTTCCTTGTTTGGAGAAGCCTCACCTTTGCTGGCACTGAAGCATCCATGGTATAGGTGTGAGGAGGAAGATTGTGATCCCAGGTACATGCTTCACTTGGTCACCTATGCCCTTCCAAGATTTCTTATAGCTCTTCATGTTGGTAGTCTTTCTTAGAAATGAAAGTCTCAAGTTTTGCCTTCCCAGAAATTAACCTACCTAAATAAGGCTTTTAAAGTAGTCAACTTAAAAAAAAATCTAAAATCTGAAGGCAGAGAAATGATCATTGTTCCAAGAATACTATAAATGTTTTGTTTTTTTTATAGTCTATGCAACAATTGACAATCTGAAAATCTCTGAAATCTGAAACACTTCTGACCCCAAGGATTTCAAAAGATATGGGATACTCAACCTGGATAGAAATAGACCAAATTACTATTTAATTATTATCTAATGTATGATTGAGTGATTGAAATATAAACACTATGTTCAAAATGATCCTATTTCATAAATATGCACATACATGTATAGAGTGTGTGTACATTTATTATGAAATTTAAAAACAATGATACCTCAAGAAAGGTTGCCTACACCTGAAATTATTCAAGATTAACCCAAGAAGACTAAAGGGAGCAAAACACTATCAATATAAAGAAGCTCACACTAACTTCTATGAGTTTGGTTATTTTTTTATTGAGGTGAAATTCATATAACATAAAATTAATGCTTTTATGAGCCCTTGCATGGCATTTAATATATTCACAATGTTATGTAATCACTATTTCTCTCTAGTTCCAAAACATTTCATCACCTCAAAAGAAAACCCCCTACCCATCAAACACCCCCTCCCTTGAAATGGGGATTTCAAAGACAAACAAAACATGATCTTTACACTATTTTGCTGCTAGTTAAAAAAAAAACTTTATCAGTCAGACATCCCTAAATCCAAACTCTGAAATCCAAAATGCTCCAAAATCCGAACTTTAGGTTTTTGAATTAGGAATTTAAAACCTGTAGTACCATTCAAAACATTTATAAGCTCATATGCTTATGGAGACCCACAAGTTCCAAGATGTGCAATTGACAAGCTTGGAGACCCAAGAAAGTCAACTGTGTAGTTCCAGTCCAAAGACTGGCAGGTTTGAAACTCAGTAAAAGCCAATATTTTAGTTTGAGTCTGAAAGCAGGGAAGTAGGAAGGACTCTGTTATTTGTGGGAGGGTCAGCCTTTTTGTTCTATTCAAGCTTTCAACCCACACCGGAGAGAGCAATATGCTTTACTCATTCTACCAATTTAAATGCTAAACTCATCCAAAAACACAAGATAAAGTAGCACCTGTCTTATAAGTTATAGTCCAAAGGAAGATAATACCCAATAAAAAATATTTTAAAATGTCAGGTAGTGATAAGTGCCCTGAAAAAAATCACAGTAAAGAGGAGCTATTTTAAGGAAATTCCTGAAGGGGTAACATTTGTGTAGAGATCTGAATGCAGTGGAGGAACAGATGATATAAACCTTGATAAAAACATATGTAACTAAAGTTTCTATCATGGTTGAAGATTTTTGTTTCTTAAATCTCAAAAAAAAATTGCCTAATATAGTAGATACAGATAGTACCCAACTTATAATGATTCAACTGTGATTTTTTTTACTTTTTGATGGTGTGAAAGTAATACATATTCAGTAGAAACCATACTTCAAATTTTGAATTTTGATCTTTTCCTGGGCTAGGAATATATAGTATAATGCTTTCATTTGATAATGGCAGCAGTAACAGTGAGCTACAACTTTCAGTCAACCTTATAATCATGAGGATGAAAAAGAAAAAAAATACAGTATTGCTACTATAATATTCAGGAGGTTAAGTGTATTAAATTCACTTTTATTTTATGATAGTTTCAGGTTATAGTGGTTTTTTTTTTTTTAGATATAACCCCATTTTAAATCAAGGAACATCTATATTGTGATATGCCACACAAACCTCTCTCTTTTATGAAAGCTTATTGCCCTAATTTTTGGGAGTACAACTTCAGAGATGGTCTCAGATTCATGGAGCCAACCTGACTATGGTAATATCCTTCCCATGACTGCTGTGGAACTATCAAGGTCTGGCCATTTTGGCTTAATTCAGGATAACTCTGAAGGGCCATTCTAGCTCCAGATGTCCCAGTGGAGTCAACCAAAACCTGTATCATAGTTCAGTTTCTTCCAATATCAAAATCTGCTTCATTTTCCTCCTTTTCTACAGGTTTGATCCCAGAGGTAGTACTTAATTATCATCCTTCATACTCATCTTGGTTAATAATTCTGCTTCCCAGAGAATCCAATATTTGCCATGAAGTTTATTGAATCTAGACCTATTTATGATCCAATTTCAACAATATTTGACAGCCTGTTTTATATCAAGTCACATTCTGCTTCTGACAGAATTTTACATGTTAATATGAACCTTACTTTTTTAACTATAGTTCTCTGAAAATGGACTTTCTATTTACAACATGGTTTGGAAATTGCTGAAGAGATTATGTTTCCTAAACACTGAGAGAACATGGTATTTCAGAAGCAGCAGTTTATCTTCACTGCTCTGAATATTATAGAAGTCTAATATATTCAGTTATATTTAACTAAAATCTGGTCAGCAGTAATCTCTGTTTTATTATAAAGAGTATGACACAAACTCATATCAGTGAGTAGGGATTTTCAAATTATCTCTGTGCTCTAAAAAGAAAGAAATTATTTTATAATTTCCCTGTAGCTTTTTCCATCAAGTATATAAGAAATGCAAATTTCCTAGTAATGACAGCAAATTTGTGAACAACTTAATGAGTAGAACATTTTTAAAGCAACCTTCTTTAATCATTTCATAGTTTTGTATAATTTTTGAAAGATTAATATATATAAATTCCCATTTGTGTAATTTATATTATTTGTAAATTATTTTTATGCTTCCTGGATCAAGAAATATGTGAGTTATTTTTGTTACTTATGTGACTCATAAACATCATCATTAATCTTTTTCAAACCTGATTGCAAAGATATTATAAGAAAAGAAAACAACATACCAAAATCTCATGTATTTAGAGCTATAGAGAACACAGATAGGCAACTCAGTGAAATTAGAAAAACAATACATGAACAAAATGAGAAACTCCATAAAGAGATAAATCATAAGAAAGAACCCAACAGAAATGCTAGAACAGAAGAACATGATGAATGAAATGAACAAAAACACCATAGAGAGTATTAACAGCAGATTTGATCAAACAGAACAATATCTGAACTTGAAGACAGGTCACTAAAAGTATCTAGACAGAGGGGATAAGAGAATTAAAAGAAATCACAAAAGCCTGTGGGATTTATGGGGCACAATCAAGAGAGCTAACTTTTACATTAAGGAAATTCTAGAAGGAAAAGGGGGAAAATAGTGGGCAGAAACCTTAAAGAAATCATGGCTGAAAACTTTCTATATCTGAGGAGAGAAATGGACATCCAGGTAATGAAGTTGAAAGATCTTCAGTCATATCCAACTCAAAGAAGTCTTCACTATATCATATACAAATAGTCCAAAATTAAAGAATAATTTTGAAAGATTTAACAAAAGAGACTTTTTTTTTTGGTACCAGGGATTGAACTCAGAGGCACTCTTCCACAGAGCCACATCTCCAGCCCTATATTTTTATTTAATTTAGAGACAGGGTCTCACTGAGTTGCTTAGTGCCTTGCAGTTGTTGAGGCTGGCTTTGAACTTGCGATCCTCCTGCCTCAGCCTCCCAAACTGCTGGGATTACAGGTGTGCGTCACTGTGCCCGGCTAGAAAAGAGACTTTTTATGTAGAAAATAATCTCCATAAGGCTATGAGTGGATTTTTTAGCAGAAACCTGTAGACTAGGAGAGAGTGAGATGATATATTAAAAATGCTGAAAGAAAAACACAAACAAAAACTGCCAAGAATACTTTGACCAGAAAAGCTGTTTTTCAGAAATATAATGGAGAGAGATAATTTCTCAGACAAACAAATCTGAGGGAGTTTGTCATCAGATCTACCTTATAAGAAATGCTAAAGGGAGGTCTTTATGTAGACATGAAAGGATGCTAGTTAGTAACATGAAAGTGTAAAATGCAATGGTAAGTTTTCATATATACTTACTCAATGGTAAGACTTCATATATAGTCCAGTTTAGAACACTCTAATACTGTAATGGTGGTGTGAAATTACTTATAACTTTATTATAAAGTTTAGAAGACAAGTTATTAAAATAATTTAGCTATAATAATTTGTTAATGGATTTATAAATAGTGTAGCCAGGTGTAGTGGTGCCCACCTGTAATCCCAGTGGCTCAGGAGGCTGAGGTAGCATCAAGAGTTCAAAGCCAGCCTGAGCAAAAGCGAGGGGCTAAGGAACTCATTGAGACTCTGTCTCTAAATAAAATATAAAATAGGGCTGGGGAATGTGGCTTAGTGGTCCAGTACCCCTGAGTTCAATTGCTGGTATTCCCCGCCTCCAAATAGTGTAAATATTGACATCAGAAACAAAATCGGGGGTGTTATAGAGTTTTTCTATATGATCAAGTTTTATTTCTATTATTTTAAAATAGATGATTATAACCATAATTTATAATTAGCTAGACTAAGGAAAGAAAGGGAAATAACTCAAATAAATAAGCAACTACTATGAAAAATTGCATGTCAAAAAATTGGATAACCTAGAAGAAAAGGATCAATTTCTGGAAACATAAAACCTACCAAGAATGAATCATAAAAAATTAGAAAATCTGAACAGACCAGTAATGAAAAATGAGATTGAATCAGTAATAAAAAAATCTCCCATTAAAGAAAAGTCCAGGACCTGATGACTTTAGTGCTGAAATTTATCAAATATTAAGAAGCCCTGATATCAATTTTTCTGAAGCTCTTCCCAAAAACCTGAAGAGAAAGGAGTATATTACACTCATTCTGTGAGACCAGCATTACCCTGATACCAAGGCCAGGCAAGGATGCTACAAGAAAAGAAACATCACAGGCCAATATCTTTGATGAACATAGATGTAAAAGTCCTCAACATAATATTAGTAAACTGAATTCAATTATGCCTTACAAGGATCTTTAGAAGATGGACTGTACTCAGTGATAATACACTTGCCTTGCATGCGTTAATCCTTGGATTTGAACCCCAACACCAAAAAGAAATGACAAAAAAATACAAAAACCAAAAAAGGATCATTTACTCTGATCAAGTGGGTTTTATCCTTGGAATGTAAGGATGGTTGAACATATGCAAATCTATAAATATGGTTTACCACATCAACAAAATGAAGGACAAATCTACATCATAGAGGCAGAAAAAATATTTGACAAAATTTAACATGCTTTTGTGATATAAAACTCTCAACCAATTAGGTATAGATGTAAGTGCTAGCCAGAGCAATTAGGCAAGGAAAAGAAAAATATCCAAATTGGACAGGAAGGAATTTAAATTATTTGTTTACAAAAGATATGGAAAACTCTAAAGACCCCACCCCCCAATTTTAGAACTGGTAAATGAATTCCATAAGCTTGCAGGATACAAAATCAACATGCAAAGATCAAATGCATTTCTTTTTTTTAACTTTTAAAATTATTATTTATTTATTCTTTTTATTTATACATAATAGTAAAGTCAATTTTGACATATTTATACAAACATGGAGTATATCTTATTCTAATTAGGATCCCAGTCTTGTGGATATACATGATGTGGATATGCACTGTGGTGTATTTCTATATGTACATAGGAAAATTATCAGATGCATTTCTATATGGTCACCAAGAACTATGAAAATAATGAAAACAATCTCATTTACAGTACCATCAAAGGGAATAAAATACTTAGGAATAAATTTAAACAAAGAGATGAAAGATCTATCCACTGAAAATGATAAAATGTTGGTAAAGATAATTGAAGAAGACACTAGTAAGTGGAAAGAAACCATGTTCCTGCCTCAGAAGAACCAGTATCTTCAAAATGATGAGACTGCCCAAAGTGATTCTCAGTGTCAGTGCAATCTGTATTAAAATTTCTATGTTTCACAGAAATAGGAAAACAATCCCAAAATTTCATCTGGAACCACTAAAGACTCCAAGTAGAAAAGCAATCTTGAGAAAGAAAATCAAAATTGGAGGCTTCATACTTTCTGATTTCAAATTATATTACAAAGCTATCATAATAATCAAAACAGTATGATACTGTCCAACAACAGACATGTAGACCAGGAAAACATTTAACCAAGTCTGTGAAATGATAAATGGCCTTTGGTAATAGTTTTAGAGTATGTTTGCTATTTCATGCATGTAGCATATTAGTAGTAAGTCTTGAATTACTAAGGAAAATTCCTGTAGTTGATAAAATAATAACTTTGGTGAGATTTAATGGGATACAAATACAATGAAATGATCCATGCCAGATGATTTGCCATTTATTAGGAGTTTGACCATTAATAGATAAACTGGCTTTCTTGCAAGGTATTTATAATATGAATGTGTTTACTGTTTTAAAGGAAATATCACTATTTTTGTTTTAATATCTATAAAAGTCATATAACTGATACTTTTGTGTAAAAAGTATCATTTTTATTAGTTGTATAAAAAAATTCTGAAAATACATTTGTAGGAAATTCCAAACCAATATTTTTCTTTTGACTCTGAGTACAACATTTGATTTAGATTGATTCAATACAACTAGAAAGGAGTTGATTAATTTTTATTACAGTGGTGAGAGTGCTGAGCTGTAATTGTTACATGTCTTGGAGATGTACACTTTATTTTCAATATATTTACCCACATATTTTCACCACTGATTTAAAAATATGTACTTAAAATTTTTTTTTTCACTGCAAAGAATAGAGCTTACGTTTAAAAAAAAAAAAAAGAATAGAGTTTATGTATACTCTGGCTGCTGCCAGATGACTTTCAGCCAATACTTGTGGCGATGGAGAAGGCAGGGTGCTGGCTGGTTTTTCTTTCATCCTCAAGCCTGGGCAGGCTCTGGGAATGTGCACTTGCCACAGAACTCTTTATTTTTGAGCTGATTATCAATGGTATTGGCCAAGAGAGGTCTTCATAGGTCTTCCCTTCTATGTTGGGAAAAGAAAGATGAAATTTGCCACATTTTGGTACTAGACTTGGTGATTACTCTAATGAAGAATTTGATCATATTATAGTCATTCAGGACAGGTAGCCTTCTTACCCTCTACCACCCAAGGAGCAAACTTTCTTCTCCCAAAGTTGCTATAGCATATTCTGGGTATGTTGTTGTAGGGTAGGGTGGATATCCCTAGACTAAAATCCTGGTTTATTCAAGAGAGTCTTTTCCGTGGTGACGGAATTTTATACCTGTTTCATTGTTTAAAACATGCTTGTAATTGTCTAAGATACCCTAATTCCTCTTTTATCCATCAGCCCTCTGTGGGACTTTGACATACTTCAGTTTCCTCATCCTTAAAATAGGAACAGATGAGTAAATAAACTTTCTCTATCATTCATTAAGGAAAAGCCTGTTGTGGAGCCAGCAATATCTGGGTTTGAATCTAGGCTCTGCTGCTTGTTATTTTTGTTTTAGATTTAAAATTTGCCCTCCCTCATATGTGAAAGGAGATAATGATAACGAGTATACATATTTGTTATAAAAATGAAAGGGGATAACATGTCAGGAGCATACTAGAGGACACATAGCATGCCATCAGTTTTTAATATTATTAAAATTTTACAGTTTTTAATATTATTCCTTTTCAGGATCAAACATATAGCTCAGGTCCTGGGTTCAATCCCCAGGGGGAAAAAATTACTCCTTTTTAGCTTAAAGAAATCTTACCTTTACTTTGGTTTCATCTAGTCATTTATGTAATGAATACATACAGTATTTTCTGTGTGCTAAGTATTGTTCTAAGCATGTTTCAAATATTTATTTATTTGATACTTATGAATATCCTATAAAGTGAGGACTTTTTATTACTATTTTAAAAAATTTTTATTTTCCGTGTGAAATTGAGTCACAAACAATCTAAAAATTCACCCAAGGTCACACTGTTGGCATATAACTAAACCAGATGATTTAAAAACAGCCTTAGCATTTATATTATATAAACTTTTTTTGGTTTTCTAATTTACTGTGTTTTGGTTCTTCTCAGAAGGATTTAAAGAAAAGTTAGGTAGCTTACTCTATGTGAATTTCATCAGGCCAGCCAGAGGTAGCTTGTTTTTGTCACCAGGGTGTGCTGTGATCCCACTAATCAGAACTTACATTGCAGGAGCTGTGAAGCTGGATAGGAATCTCTCCCCTGTCCTTATTGCTGCTTAGCGATCACAGGTTTTCAGCTTGGCACTTTACCATCCCCTGGGCAACTGCCCAAGATCCCAATTTATTTTCTTTTTGTGTTATGCCGTCCTTCCATGCTCATTGGTATCCTCATGTGAAAGAAGGAGCTAGCATGTCATGCTTGTCAGCAGAGTGTTCCAGAAGAATTCTGTGTTGTTACGTATTGTTATACTGCCACCACACTGATTATTTTGCTAAATAAGAAATAAGTACGAGGTCACCAAACTGATGGCATTTTAAAATTTGATATCACTAGTGTTTTGTTAAACTTGCTATTACTTGTAGGACTTGCATCTGTTCTTCTATTTGCTGAATTCATGATGAATTTGGAATTAATTGGAACTGACAAAAATGTTCAATAGATATGCTTCTATAAACTATTAATATGTTCACAGAATATTAGTATTTCCTGTAACCAAATAACCTATCATTACTAGTAAATATTGTCTGAGATTCTGATTAGAAAGGATCACTTTATAATTACTTGTGGATTAAAAGATACTTAATATGTCTATATAGTATGAATTATAAAAAAAGCATAGATTGATTTAAAGTCTTAGGGTGGGTATATAACACACACAAACACACAAGAAGTGTACTATAACAGTGCCTCTGGCAGACTAATCTAGCATTGTGTAATAAATTAAGAAAACTTTTCATGTCTTTCATCATTCTTTTTTTAAATTGAATTCATCTCTTTTTTAAAATATTTTTTTTAGTTGTAGATGGACACAATACTTGTATTTTACTTATTTGTATGTGGTACTGAGGATCAAACCCAGTGCTTTGCATGTGCTAGGCAAGCGCTCTACCACTGAGCCACAACCCCAGCCCTGAATTCATCTCTCTCTCTCTCTCTTTTATTTTTTGGTACCAGAGATTGAACTCAGGGGTACTCCACCACTGAGCCACATCCTCAGCCCTATTTTGTGTTTTATTTAGAGACAGGGTCTCACTGTTTTGCTTAGTGCCTTGCCTTCCTGAAGTTGGCTTTGAACTCGTGATTCTCCTATCTCAGCCTCTCAAAGTGCTGGGATTCCAGTCGTGTGTCACCATGCCCGGCTGAATTCATCTCTTAATTACCAGAATTACTATTCTAGAAAGTCTGATTAGAGAGAAGCTTAAACACTGAACTCACCCAAATGAAGTTATTATTAGCATGGCAATATGAGCCTGTCTTTAGAAGTGAGTTTTATACATTGTTTTCAATAGAGTAATTAATCTCTAGTTTTCTTGAAAGGGTACTTGTTTCTATATATATAGGAAATTTGTCAGGATTGTGAGCTGTTTTGTGAGCTGTCTTGGTAAATGATTTACATTACTTTGGCAAAGAGATTTCTTTCTCCAGGTAACTCTATCTTTAAGCAAACAGTATTCATGTAGCCACCTTATAGCAACATTCCGCCTGAAGATAACAGCCTTCACATGCTTAATAAAATGATGAAATCACTGACCAGCAAGGTTCTTAAGTGGAGTCAGCATTTTACAGCAATGTGATAATTTTGTTTAATGTGGAAATGGTTACAGAATCCAGGATGTGTGGAATTCCTACTTGATGACTGCTTGTTTAAAGTTTTTTTTTCTTTTTTAAAGAAGTTCTAGTTTGATTTTTACTGTGATTATGTGTGTGTGTGTGTGTGTATCTTATATTTGAAAAAAAATTGAATCACTGAATAGTGTATTGGTCATACACACACTTTGAAATGTGTAGTCTCTGTTCAAGCCTTGGAGAATGAGCATCTCCATTAACCTTGCTTCACACTAAAGTGAATAAGAGATATACGATTTTTTTAGCTCCATGTCTAAATTGTAATTTTTGCTTGAAAAGTTAGCAAATTAACAAATGCACAATTTTCTGTAGTGTGAAGATATAAAAATATGACTGCTTAAGAATTTTATAGTGTTGGGGATTTATAGCTCTGAGTGTAACTCAGAATAAGAAATATGTACTTCTAATTAAAGTATCTAGTTAAGACTATCTTATAAACAACATAAAATGTCATTGTTTGAAAAATGGATAAAAGACTGGACAAAATTCAATTCTGTGTTAAGGTTTCTTTCAAAGTTAAAATAATCAAATATAATCAATATTTACATTGGGCAAAGGTTTTCCCCCTTTTTTTGATCTAGAAGTGATAGTTTAATTTTATAAACTCATGTTTTTGAGAGTTTAGAGAAAAAAACTCATTTCCTGGATAGATGCGAATGAGCATATACCTAGGGATGCCATTAGCCAGTTTTTCATACTTTTTCTTTGTTTCTTTTTTTAGTTGTAGATGGACACGGTACCTTTATTTTTATGTGGTGCTGAGGATCAAACTCAGTGCTTCACATGTGCAAGGTGTGTGCTCTACCACTGAGCCATAACCCCAGCCCCATACTTTTTCTTGTAGTCTTAGAAATGTGTCTTAAATAATTGGAGTGTATATATAGACCTTTTCTCTAAAGAATAGTAAAAATTTTGAAATTATAGATGAGTAGAAGTACAGATAATATCAAGGATGCATTACAAATTTAATTTCATTTTCTTAAATCTCAATTTATCAGTTATTGTTTTTCATAAATTGTGTTTTTGATAAAGTTCATGTTATCTTTTAGCACTTTATTGGAATATTTTTAGGACCTTCCAACCTCAGGTTTCCTTATCTCTTCTGCCTGATCTTACCCTGTTTCTGTTCATTTATTTATCTCTTATGTATGGATTAATTAATTTTTATTCACTCAACTAATATTCATTACTTGTCTGTATTTACCTGATACAGAACTATAATAAGATATTGGATGTAGGAAGACATGATCCTATTCTAGGGTTTATCATCATAGTACTTATAGTGTAGTCAGGAACCAATTAATTAATAAAATTGATGATTATAATTTTAAGTTCATATTTTTTTTGGTTGTGCTAGAGATTGAATCCATATTAGACAAGCACTGTACCACTAAGCTGCATCCCTAGCCTTATAATATTCTATAGCAATCATTTTTATATCTTCACACTAAAGGAAATTGTGTATTTGTTCAGTGACCTTTAGAAGCAGCCTACATCTTTTGTTTATGAGAATGTTTAGGAGTGAGGAGAGATAAAATTAGTATATTATTTATGTAAGCACAGCTTTAGTGGCTCAAATCACAGGGCATTACCTATTGTACTGTCTAAAGTTTTTTACCTCTAGGATATTCCTTAGTTCCACGGACTCATCATGTTCAGCCACTCTGTATCTAAACTTGCATATTTATTTCTATTGCTTTATTTTCCTCTAAGGATAATTACAGTTTTGTCCCAGGGTTTGTCTTTATCCCTTGGCTGAGATGTCCTCTGGATTTCCTCAGTTTTCCTCCCACATCTTCCCTGAAACTCTGTTCTCCCTCCCTTATATAAAGGTACACTAATTATTAACTAACATACCTACAAAAATGCACCATATATGTATGTATTGTGTCTCTCTCTCTCTCTTTTTTTTTGATACTGGAGATTGAACTCAGGGGCACTTGACCACTGAGCCACATCCCCAGCCCTATTTTGTGTTTTATGTAGAGACAGGGTTTCACTGAGTTGCTTAGTGCCTCGCCATTGCTGAGGCTGGCTTTGAACTCGCGATTCTCCTGTCTCAGCCTCCCTAAGTGCAGGGATTACAGGCATGCGCCACTGCGCCCGGCTGTGTCTCTTTTTTTTTTGGGCTTAGAGGGAGTTCAGACCAAAGATTAACAGATTTGTTTCACTCCATTTCTTTTCTCAAATAATTTGTAACCAAGCCTGGTGTTTTGGGTAGATACAAATAAATATTATTTAATATTATGATAATTTTTTTGTATATGCCTCAGCTCAGAGTTGGAATTCAAAAAAATATTAATTGAATGAATTTGTGTTTGTTTTTCATAGATTTATAAAAGGTAAAAATCATTGAAGATAAATGAACTCTTCCATCTGTGTTCATTGTGCTTGGAATTAGGAATAGAGGACAACAGGTTAAAGATACAGTACAACTGGATAATGTCAGAAATCCCAATTTCTAATGCTTTCTTATTGGTGAATTCCTAGATAATAGAATTTTGATAGCATGAATCTTCAATCTAAGCCTAACTTTATTTCTTTCATTGTCAAAATTATATTTTTCCTAATAGCTAAATATTTACAAGATAATTAATATACAAGGTTGTTATTCTACTTCTTTCTCAAAATTAAGTTCTTTGTTAGAATTCTATGGAGAATTTGGATTTCCTAAAGATTTATTGTAAATGTTCAAATTTTCCAAAATAAAAAAAGTAATTACTTCTTCTGAAATTTGAACAGTTAATTAAAATCAATATTAGCATAATGTTACCATAATTGTTTTCTGCTTATTACTTTATTGGAAACCTGTTTAATCCCTGCTTAGGAAGCTGTTTTATGTAAACCAGTAATCTACTGAACCATTCCTTGTAAGACTGATTAGTTTCATCCTCTCAGTTTTCTGTCAGAATTGAGATATTCTGATACTTAGTGATTGGCATTGATAACCTGAGTGAAAACTGTTAATTTGCTCTCTGGTTCTGCCCTTTGCCTACTTGTTGCTACTTGGGCTCATTCATGTTTCCTGCTGTTAGCTTTGGACTTGGAAAGAATTTAGCAGTTAATTAAGGGGAGAAAGGGCAAGAGCAAAGTACATGCAGCCCAGTTGCTGATGTATGCACCAACTGATAGTTTAACTTCTGGAAGTTATCAACTGCCTACCCTTTAATACTTTCTCTTCTTTTTGCTGGTGGAGAAACCAAGAAAATCACTAAGAAGACTTTTAGATTGATACATATAGGATGAAGGAAAGTTTGCCACGATTTTTCAACCATCAGGAGGTTAAAACTTCCTTCCTGGATGGGAATCAAGTGGTTAATGGCTAAGGAGAGAAGGCCTAAAGAGCAGTGCTTCTCAAATTCTGTTGTCTAGCACAATCATCTGGAGAGCTATCACAGCATGTGAAGACTCTTGAAATAGACTAGGACTTTTGTATGTATACTAAGTTTCCCAGGTATGGTAGTCAACTTTTTATCAGTTTTTGTGACCAAACACTTGACAAAAATCACTTAGAGGAAGAGAGATTTATTTTGGCTCTTTGTTTCAGAGGTCTTATCAGTCCATGGTTAGCAAACTCCACTGCAGAAATATCATGGTGTAAGGGCATAGCAGAGGAAAGCTTCTCAGTCTCTGGCAGCCAAGAAATAAAGAGGGTATCCTAGGGAGAAAGCTGCACCCTTCCAGGGCATGTGTACAGTGACTTGCTTCCTGTAACTATGTCCCACCTCCCAGTAAGACCATTATTGCCTCATGATTCTATTATTAACCAATTATTGCTCTCACGATCCAATTATTGCCTAAAAGTACCCCCTTTACACCTTGCTGCTGTGGGTCCCATGTTTCCAACACATGAGTTTTTTTGAGGGACGTTCCAGATCCAAACCAGAATACCAGATGATTATATCAACCCAAGTTTGAGAACTGCTGGGTGGGATTAAAAGGTTTCTCTCTTTTTTAATTTTTTTTTTTTTTTTAGATATACATGACAGCAGGGTATATTTTGACAAATTATATATACATGGAGTGCAACCCATTCCAATTAGGATGCCATTCTTGTGGTTGTACATAATGTAGAGTTACAGTGGGAGTGTATTCATAGATGAACAAAGGAAAGTTATGTCTGATTCATTCTACTCTTTTTCCTATTCCCATCCTTGCTCTCTTCCCTTGATTCCCCTTGTCTAATCTAATGAATTTCTGCACTTCCTCTCCCTACCCTTCCTTGTTATGGGTTAGCATTTACATATCAGAGAGAATAGTTGGCTTTTGGGTTTTTGGAACTGGCACATTTCACTTAGCATGATATTCTCTAGCTCCATCCATTTACTGGCAAATGACACAATTTCATTCCTCTTTATGGCTGAGTAATAGTCCATTGTGTATATATACTATGTTTTCTTTTTTTTAAGATTTAAAATGTTTTTAAATTTGTTCTAATTAGTTATATATGACAGTAGAATGCATTTGGGCATACTGTACACAAATGGAGCACAACTTCTTCCTCTGGCTGTACATGGTGCAGAGTCACACCAGTAGTATAATCATACATGTATATAGGGCACTGATGTCTGTTTCATTCCATGGTCCTTCCCATCCCCATACCCCTCCCCTGCCCTCACTCCCCTCTGCACAATCCAAAGTTCCTTCATTCTTCCCTAGCCTCTTCCCATTATGGATCAGCATCTGCTTATCAGAGAAAACATTCAGCCTTTGGTTTTTTAGGTTTGGCTTATTTTGCTTAGCATGATATCCTCCGGTTTCATCCATTTACCTGCAAATGCCACCATTTCAGGCTGAGTAATATTCCATTGTGTATGTGTACTACATTTTCTTTATCCATTCATCTGCTGAAGGGCATCTAAGTTGGTTTCATAGTTTAGCTATTGTGAATTAAGCTGTTGTAAACATTGATGTGGCTGTGTCACTGTAGTATGCTGATTTTAAATCCTTTGGGTATACTGAGGAGTGTCATAGGTGGGTCAAATGGTGGTTCCATTCTAAGTTTTCTGAGGAATTTCCATACTGCTTTCCATAGTGGTTGTACCAATTTTTAGTCCTACCAGCAATGTATGAGTATACTTTTTCCCCCACATCCTCACCAACATTTATTGTTACTTGTATTCTTGATAATTGCCATTCTGACTGGAGTGGGATGAAATCTCAGTGTAGTTTTAATTTGCATTTCCCTAATTGCTAGAGATATTGAACATTTTTTCATGTTTGTTGAATGAGTGTATTTCTTGTTCTGTGAAGTGTCTGTTCAGTTCCTTAGCACATTTATTGATTGGGTTGTTTTGTGTGTGTGTTAAGTTTTTAGAGTTCTTTATAAATCCTGGATATTAGTGCTGTATCTGAGATGCATGTAGTAAAGATTTCCTCCCATTCTATAGGCTCTTTCTTGACGTTATTGACTGTTTTCCTTGCTGAGAAGCAGCTTTTTAGTTTGAATTCATCCCATTTATTGATTCTTAATTTTACATCTTGTGCTTTAGGAGTCTTGTTAAGGAAGTTGGGTCCTAAGCTGACAAGATGAAGATTTGGGCCTCCTTTTTTTTTTCTGTTAGGCACAAGGTCTCTGTTCTAATGCTTAAGTCTTTGAGTTGATTTCTGTGCAGGGTGAGAGATAGAGATTTAATTTCATCTTGCTACATATGGATTTCAAGTTTTCCCAGCACCAGTTGTTGAATAGGCTATCTTTTCTCCAATGTATGTTTTTGGGGCCTTTGTCTTGTATGAGATAATTTTATTTATGTGGATTTGTCTCTGTCTTCTATACTGTACCATTGATCTACATGTCTATTTTGGTGCCAATACCATGCCATTATTGTTACTATTGCTCTCTAGTAGGGTTTAAAAGTCTGATATTGTGATGCCTTCTGTTTCACTCTTCTTACTAAGGATTGCTTTGGCTATTCTAGGTCTTTTATTTTTCCAAATGAATTTCATGATTGCTTTTTCTAGTTCTATGAAGAATGTTGTTGGGATTTTAATAGGAATTACATTAAATTTGTATAACAGCTTTAGCAGTATGTCCACTTTGACAATATTATTTCTGCCTATCCAAGAGCATGGGAGATCTTTCCATCTTCTAAGATCTTCTTCAATTTCTTTAGTGTTCGTAGTTTTCATTGTAGAGATCTTTCACCTCTTTTGTAGATTGATTTCCAAGCTTTTTTTTTTTTTTTTTTTTTT